>JBBPCS010047663.1:0-19360 GCA_037974645.1 Hollardia meadi
AGACTGGCATGGAGATAAAATGTTGGAGTCAGTAACATAGTGTGATAATTGGTTGAAAATTAGTTTCTCAAAAATTTAAATAGAAATTGGACGATAATTATTAATATCATGTGGGTTGCCTCCTTTATGAAGTGTCATAACTATGGCACGTTTCCAGGTGGAAGGGAGGGCACAGGTTAATATGGAGATATTAAAAAGGTCACAAAGAGGGTACATCAAAATATTAGCAGCTAGTTTAATGAATTTTATCGCAATGCCATCTGGACCAGGTCCAGGACCAGGTTTGACAGAAAAATAATCAGTAACTGTTGACAATTACTTGTGAGGATTTCATGCTTTGCTTTGTCTAATAAAAATACACACATATATACATAATATATACATATGTAAATGTCTTAAAGGGGATATATGATAAATATCCTAAAGGGAACTCCAGCTGTTGGGGAGTACTGTGACATATGCGAAAACGATTAAATAGAGCCTTTTGTGGCTCCAGAGGGGCACTGCGCTATGTCTGACAAACTCCCTCAAGTGATGTCACTTGAGTCAGCATCAGTGGGAGTTGAAGCTTACAAGTTAGAAAATTAAAAAAAGAAGTGAGCTTAGCAGACCTCCGTTTGATGCTAAAAAAGAACTAGTTGTTTTAACTTAAAAAGGTTAGTGTCCAGTTTGCCTTAAAATTTTAAGTTCACTCAAGTTGAGGTAACTTTGTAGTTCTCTCAACTTGTCTTTTGACTTTTACCACCTGTTCATAAATGCAGACTCAGTGTGAAAATAACCAGCTCAGCTCTGATTGGGCAGCTATTTTGTCCTATCTTTTTTATTATTCCAGTCTTTGTAGCTCCTGAACATTATATCATAGAGAACTGGGATGCTGTCAACCGTGACACTCAGCTTTTCCTCCATGTTTGTAGTTCTATAGTCGAGTTGGAGTAGAAGAAACTCCCACATTAACCGGTCAAGGCAGATGGCCGCCCACCTAGAGCCGGGGTCTGCTCCGAGGTTTCTGCCTTCTAAAAGGCATTTTTTCCTCACCACTGTCACCAAGTACTTGCTCATGGGGGAATTTTGGGTCTCTGTAAATTAATAATTAATAACTAATAATAAAGAGTGTGGCCTAGACCTACTCTACATGTTAAGTGTCATGAGATAACGTTTGTTGTGAATTGGCGCTATATAAATAAAAATTGAGTTGACATGTCACTTTGAGTCCTGACTCCTGGTTTATGGTCATTTTTGTGGACACACTGACTCCAGAAAGACTTTAAGAATCTTGATGTAATAGTTGTTGTCTCATTAAGTTATTGGTCATAGTTATTTTTATTTAAAATAGTTTAGTTGCCAGTTAGGTTGTTTTTAGGATGAAATATTTTGCATGATTTGGTTAAAAATGTTTATTAGGATTTTATTATAATTTTTTGGCATATCTAGTGTTACCTGTCTTGTCTGTCTGTCCATAGTTATTACTGCCTATCTTGGCCAGAACAGGAAGAGAGATTTTTAATCTCAGAAAGGCTTTTCTGGTTAAAAAAAAAAGTTTAAAAAAAAAATGAATTAACCAAAATTCCCATAATGTTTGACTTTGCCTGCCTCCCTGCTCACGTCTGTCAAATTCCACACCCCCAGGGTGTAACACAGGATGTCTTTTGTAAATCCTGATGACACCACACTGATGGGTTACTTACTTTTTCCGACTCGTCGAAGCTCCTCCAGAGCCACAGAAGAAATTACACTACTGTTTTCACACATGATGTGTAAACTGACCCTGACATGTAAAAGTAGTTGGATTGCACCTTTAAAATCAAGAAATATTTTCTTGTGACCTCTTATGTTCATGCACCTCTGCGGGGTGTTTGATATGATATTGATATTTCCTCCTGAGGGCTGACGAGTTAAAATGTTAGAGGAATATCTGACAAAGTAAAATTATTTTGTCCAGCATCTGTCTCTCATTTGATTTTATATTCTTGTAATGTTCAGCTTTGTCTTGCCTGTTTCAGTTGCTGCTAATTGATGACCTGATCAGAATACTAACACTGTCTGTATATGTCTGTGTGTATGTGTGTGTGTTTGCATGTCTCCCTGTGCGTTTCCTCATAATTGTATGTATGTGAATGATTCTGTGTGGTGGCCCTGCATGCCTCCATGCGTGTGTGTGTGTGTGTGTGCATGTGAACAGGTCTCCACTATGGAAAGGAGAGCGTCCGGAGCAGTGGAGGCGCTGAACTTCACAACTTCATCTCCTCTGGCTTTGTGACGCTGGGTCGAGGCCATCCGAAAGGTAAAGTGCCTTCTCTTTCTGTCTTTTCTTCTCTTTCCCCACACAGGAGATTGAATTAACTCTTATCTAATCTACACCGAACACTGCGCTGTGTACCGGCTGAATGCCAAAGCGTAATTTTCCACTTGCAACGGCGGTGATCAACAACAGGACGGCGACGGAGGTGAAACGTTTCCAGATTCAATTTCCCTCCTGAGCAATACACATGAACTCCTGCCTCTGCTTCATGCAGTTAAATACAAGCAAACACACACTTGGTGCCGCTGATGGGCGACCACAGGGTGGAGAAGGCGACTCCGAGCTCGCGCACACACCCACAACACGCACGTACACATGCAGCCATTAGTTTTCCCATGGGTAATACACTGATTAGTATGCAGCCATGTTGGCTGAGCTCTTGTGATTTATTCCCATCTATTTTTGACTCCACAAAGCAGACCCTGTGTGTGCGTGTGTGTGTGCGTGCGTGCGTGTGTGTCACGATGCGGGGGCTGTGAGGTGAGCTCTTTCACCTGATGCCGCTTTCGAATGTTTAATTGAAAGTGTTTGTGTTGGAGCGAGTGCGCTTGTAATGCTTCGTGGTGGCTGACTGCATCAGTAAAAATCTACATGGTTTAAATGTAATCTGGTTCCACTGCTGCTGCATGTCTTTGCACCCTTCCTCTCCAAACCCGCTGATTTCCTGTTCATCATCCTAATTACACCAGCTGATGACCTGTCGTGGCTTTAATAAATACCAGGTTGGATTAATGTATCGCTCGGCAGGCGTGTGCGGCTCTTCCACTGGCACACGCATGCCTTTTTCAGCGCCATGATTTTGTTTCTGAGTGCCCCCCCCAAAAAAACTACAGGGGCCTGGAAGCCTCTCTCCACTTTTATTTCTAATGAGGAGCCATCGTATTTGTGTTTACATGAAATAAGCTGTTTTTTTTTCCTCCTTGCTTTTCACAACATTTGTTTTCATCCCCAGAGGGGGTCCATTTCACAATGGTATTCATAGGGAGCCAGAACAAAAAAAACAACCTCTGCTGATATTCTCTGCAAAAATGATTAGGCTTTATGAATCCTGATTCTTTTAAATAGATTTTCCCCTCTGCACAAATATCACTCCGGCATATACTTGCCACAACAACAGCATGGGGTATGGTTTAGCGTTCAGCATCTGTGCAGTCAGATCTGTGTTTTCTTGCAGTGGGTAGCCTTTGATTCCTGCGAAAACAAATGAAATGTGACAGATTGAGATCTTGGAAAGGTCTGCTGATGCTAAAATTTTGTAAAAAAACCCCCCCCAAAAAAAACCCATGTGAATATTTGAAGCACACTGCAAGAGCCTCAGTTCTTAAACAGTATTCTTCTTTCTGGCATTCGTTTGACTGCCTTGTGCCCAGAGGGAGGTATTACTGCGGATTGAATCCTAAAATCATGGAAACGCCGATCTGAAGTTTGGGTATTGTTGCTGCTCTGTATCTTTAGCATTTCACCAGTGTACAATCACTCCAGGGTGGTGGAGGGAAACGAACAGTTTAAGCAAGCCTCCCCCGCTCTCTCATAGTCTCTTTACAAGCACTCTTCATATCCACAAACGCAGAATGGCTTCAGCTCCATAATATGCTTCTTCTCTATGATTGAAGGATAGAAACTGCTACAGTATATTCAGTGTTTTTGATAACACGCAGTCGTTTCTCTTCCCAGTTTAATGAATCACAAATAGTCAGTAAATCACTTGATCCTTCACTCGACCCTGGTGGTGAATTTATCCAAAGTGTGTGGTTGGATTTTTTGCGTCCAGAGAGGTGAACCTGTGGGTTGATGTGAACTCGCAGTGATGAGATGGCCTCACATTGACAGCAAGTAAACAGCCCAGCTGAATTTAAATCATACCGGGCTTCATTATGTTTTGAAGAGGTTTGCACAGCTTGGTTTGCTCTGGCTGAGAGCTGCAAAAAAAAAAAAAAAAAAAGGGAATGCAAATAGAAATGGATGTGGAAAAATTCAGTTTCCACGTGAACCTGCAAGCAGACGTTGTCTTCTTTGCCACGTCTGTTATTTTTTTGTCTTTTTTTCCCCCCACGCTCACAGAACAAGGTATAGGAGTCATGATGGAGTCCTCTAGCTTGGATATGGCGTCTCTTATGTTGCTTAATTATACAGGCGGAAGGTGTGGTTGGTTGTTAATTATATGGAAAGCTGTGTATGTGTGTGTGTGTGTGTGCGTTGCAGCGCAGCCCTTGGGGAGGAGATGTGAGGTCACAGCAGCTGGATGCTTCACATCTGTGTGGCGGGGTACAAAACAACCCGGCGCTGAACTAAAAATGAGATCTGCCCTGAGCGCCGGGGTGGGAAACTCAAATCCAACCTCTCACACTGCAGACCAAGAGTTTGTTTGTTGCAATGTACCTTTATGGTGTACTGACCTTCCCCTCAGTTTACCCTGGGTTATTATACTCCAGCTAATGGTGTCCTACATTTCCCAAAATGCCTTTCAGCAACCCTTAGGGAAAGGTCATAAACTTGCTCTGTTTCGAGGGTACACAGAGTTTTCGTCTGCGTCCTGATTTCATACTGTGGACTAAATCTAAACAGGCTTGGAATAAGTTGTGACAAGGCAAAGCTTTTATTGTGAAGCAGCTGTAGGAAATGCTAAACCCGTTCTCATCCCAGGTCATCAGATACCACGATGTCATCCGCCCCTCGCGTCATAGAAAGGTGTGCAAGGTACTCTTTGGCGTCGCCAACCGACGCACCAAGCCTTCCCTGTAGCGTCTCTGGGCGATGCGCAAAGGATTGCACTCCATGCGTTTTACCCTGACGCACAAGATTTACTTAAGTTTGGGCAGATTTTTTTTTTTTTTTTTTTGGTATCAGAAAAGATCAGTGATGTTTGGCTAAGTTTAGGCACAATAGCTACTTGGTTAGGTTTAGGAAATTACTGGTGACGCTTGGTTTCAAACAGAACGTGAACCCCGGTCTCCGGGGTGAAGACGATGGCGAAGGCTTTACATTGCAGGAACATCAAAACCTTTTGCGTCACGGCCTGACGCCAAAGGGTACCTTGTGCGTGTGGATGAGACGCGAGGGGCTGTGACAAAACATCGATATCTGACGAGCTGAGGATGAGAACGGGCTGGAAATGCAGTCTATCTGTCACCGGATTAGTGGAGCTTTGTTAGCAGTGTGGGATGACGGAGAAAGAATCAACCATAGTGAGTTGATACACAAAGAGCTGCAGGTTTTAGTGTTGTTTGTGGGAGCCAAGATGTCTCCTATTGAAAAGCATGGTGTTTACATGCTTTTATATATATATATATATATATATATATATATATATATATATATATAATAAGCATGGCTTGAATGCTTGTGTTTGGCTGTATTTGCTCACAGCTTGAAATAGCACATGCACACCATTCTCCTACAGTTAACAAGAGCTGTTAACATCGCCAAACGTCTAGTAAGAACTGTTCCACCCTATGATGGACTCATCTGATGGAAAACATAAATGTCACGTGTGCCTTTTGAAAATGCAGCTGCTTAAGAACAAGTCAGTATCAGCAATGGCTGTTTATCTGCAGTGTGTGTGTGTGTGTTGTTGTGTTGAATGACCAGGTTTGGGTCAGATGCAAATTTTTCAATTTTTGTAATAAGCAATATAATCAATTGGATTACAAAAATAATGTAATCTACTCTTAATATTTTTTTTTTACAATCAAACATCAAAAATATTGCAACTTATACTATAAAAAATGAACGCTGCCCCAAAAAGATGAGTTCCTTTTTTCTCTTTAAAAATCACAAAACATTTTCAATGCATTATGCTTATTCAGCATTTACTGTTGGTCAAATCAAATGACCCTTAAAGGAACAGTACTGTCACAAACTGAAGATGTACTGCGTGTATTCTAACACATGTGGGATGCTGTTTCTCTTGTGTAAGTTTTTTGTGACTGCTGTTTTTTAATCAAAGGCCACGTGGAGGACGTGGAGGAAATGTTCACCTCCATTGTCAATGTAAATAAAAAGGAATTTTTAAAAAATCCATTAGAAAACAAATATTAGTGAAGTCACCACTAACAAACCTGGCAACCTGAGAGGGGTAACTCACTTTTACAGTAGAACATATTCGGCATGTTCATATTCATGAAAAAAAGTTTCAGAATTTAAATTAGCCATATTTTGTTATTAAATTTTTTTATAAAGTCATTACTGACAATGTAATAATAATCTAATTACACATTTTTTTCATATGTAATCTGGACTGATTATAGTTACTTATGTTTAGTAATCTGATTATATAATCTCAATTACATGCAATCCATTACTACGCAACCCTGTGAATGATGAGTTTATGCAACATGGAGACGGGAGGAGACCAAGACACACATCTAATGAGAGAGAGAGAGCTTTTCTTCTATTTCGGTCACGTGCACACGGTGTCTTAAAGTCCACTTCACACCAACTTACAGACCACAGCGGTGTGACATTTTTTATCCAGCAGTGAAAGTACCAGCAGAGACGAGCTTTTTCTGTGAGAATCTTTCATTTTTCACACTTTTCATGACTCCCTCTGAAGCCCTCGTGAATGGAGTCAGGTGTAGTGAGAGGGTGGGTGACCATCTGTTCCCTGCATGATCCCCCTTTGCTCAAAGTCCCTGGTTTGTCTCAGCAGTGATGAGCATGCTGGCTGCAGAGTGGATATGGGATTTTGGAGTGAATGCTTTAGTTGTTCTTTTTCTTTCTTTGGGGAAGATTCTAAAGTACGAACACACAGGGTCACTTTTGTTTGTTACTTATGTTTTTCAAAATTCCTCCAGCCCAGTGTTTTCCCCACAGTGACAGTCTTTTAGTAACGCTAAATTTTATTTAGCACACAGCTGCTTACCTTGCTCCTGTCCCCTCAGCCATCTGTCCACAGCGATGCATCGCCTCACACATCCCTCTGCTCCTGTGCATTCTGTTGTCCTCTTGTCCAAAATTAGGAGGCAGCAAGGTTGAGGCTTCTGTCAAACTGAGCCTGACTAATGAGGATGCTCCCTGATCTGTTGTGTGTGTGCGTGTGTGTGTGTCTGCTGCTGTCAAACAGGACTGCACTGGTACACTGCCTTGGGTATAAAAACTGCAGAACTCAGTTTGAAGCTTCAGAGTCGCCAGTAATTGTATAAAAGTTCTTGGAAACATAATCTCAGAAGATAGATAAGAGGGAGCCGCGGCTACTTTGCTTTCCCCTTGTTTGCTGGCGGTGGTGATGCGACGCTACAGCACATCATCGCTTCTGGCCTACGCAGACTGAAGCCCGATCGCAGGCTCATATTAATCGTTCTTGTCACAGAAGAACTGCGGCGTACTTTTCTATTCACTCAGTGTCACCGGCTGGAACTCTGCACTGTAAATCACTGTCACGTTGTCACACTTCTTTCTCCATGTGTTTAAGAGGAGAAAAGCTCAGTGTGCGGGCGCTTCCAATTGAGAATCCCTGCCACTGATGTGGCTCCTCTAACACCTTGATTGATTGGAATTTTCTGCCTCAGTCAGGAGAGTGGATTGACAGCCAGCATGCAAATATGATAGCGTATTAAAAATGCAGCTTGCCAGCTGTTATTGGTTGAATGCGTCCATTTTAATTATTTTTCCATATGTCAGTCTTGTTGATATGAAACGCAGCCAAGCCACAGCATCGGCAGAAGTGATTACTTCAGACAAAGGCTCCATCCTTGACTTAGCGTGTGCCATACTTCATTACCTTGCTAAGCCCAACTTTTAATTCTGCCCGATGGAGGAAGTCAAATTGGTTTTCATGGCAGGCAATTACTGTTTTTTATGAATATTATGTGTCTGGAATGGCGGATATGGCGATGGAGCAGCAGAATTAGCGGGGGATGTTATCACAGAACTTTTATTTACAGTGCAATTTCAGCACATTAACGAGTGCAAGAGCCCACTAATTGGCGTGCTCCTTATGCAGCAAGTTGTACTGTACAACAGCGCAGTACTAAGAGACCGGAGGGACTATCAAGGGAAGGGAGTTGAGGAAGAAAAGAATCTAACAAAGCAAACACCAATCACTTGGTTCTGTTGTTACAGACTAACAGCTGTTTGCCTCTTGTGCGTCCCTTTTTGACGCTGAACTTGATGACAGGGTATAAAAAGCCGTTTGTGAAACAGTCATCTCCCATTCCTTGGAATGAATCAGATGCCGTGGAACAACAAGCCCACAGGCAGTATCATCATTCCCAGCCCGTGTAATCAACACTCGAGGCTGATGAGGCAGAAGATGAAAACATCCGCCCGTGAAAACCTTTTGGTGCTGTTTAAGGTACCAAAGGAAGAACAAGCCCAAACAGGAACTGATTCATACGGTGACCACGAAAAACTCATTAGACCAGAGATGAAAATGAGATCACTTTTTCCCGCAAATCAAATAGTGTAACAGTTACTCACTTCATCCCTCTGTCCAACTTGTCAGCTATAGACACTCAGTGATGCTTTGTGCTAGGCTGTCTGTGAGGTGGTGCGTCACTTTTTAGCTTGGGGCTTATAAAGTTGTTGTTTTTGACAAATATCTATGAAATTAAACCAAAGTATACATAATGGTAAACTATTTATATTAATACTATAACAAATAACTAACAAAATATGAGCCATCAAAGGCTGTACCAACCGTATGAAATGGCACACACTGTCTCATAAGTGGGTGTGGTCACCTCTCTCCCCCATCCCTACTGGGCATTTATAACACGCTTGACTGAAGGCTATTGTTTGTCCATGTCAAAACAATACAACACTAGATACAGTTGAAAATTAAATGTTTTTGCCTAATTTTGCTGCTCATTTTGATCTTTTAGCTGTTTGTCTGACTGAAAAATGCCACTTGAATGTCAGAATGTTTGAAAGATACAGGTATGTTGCATGTGAAAGTGATTCAAGAAAAATGTCCAATATTTACTTGGGTGACTATGGAGCAAAAAAATCTGCCATAAACTGTGCTCACATTCACTTTTCCCGTTGGAGTGAACTGACCTGCCTCTCTCTTAAAATGACGGGGCAGTGACGAACCCTGTGAGACACAGGAAACAGTTCTTAGGTTTGTCTTCTCGATTCTGAACCATCTCTGGTACTGATAGTCTGGAAGGACAGCTACAAGGTTCATAATTATGACAGAGGGGAGTTTCCGTGCTAGCATGAGAGCAACAAAGGCTACTGTTAACTCTAAAACTGCAATAATCAATGTATTTATTGACAATGGAAAAAGGACTCTGTGTAATGTGAGAGAGGTTGCTTGTTGTGATGAACCCACAGCGCCCAAATCCCTTCAGCTCTAATGAGCAATTTAGAGTCTTTCAGCTCATTTGTTTTGAGTTTTATCTTCCACAACTTCACAGTTGTAGTTTGCTGACATCAACCCAATTTCCAGCAGCAGGCAGCTGTTGTTTGAAAAAGCTAAATTAAATTAATTGTAACCTACACGACCTGCCCAGCACTAAACAGGGTGAAAGATACAAAATATGACTTTTTTAAACTCTTAAAAAAAAACATTCAGTTTACATCAGATTTTTGTTCAACAACTTTGATTGATTTTTCCATTAAACACATCATACATTTGTTTGCAGCATATGTTGGACATTTAAGCATATACAAATATATAACAACTGCATTATTCAAGTAAGTAAAGAACCCCATCCCTCCCTCCCTCCCTCCCTCCCTCCCTCCCTCCCTCCCAAACAACCCACCTCAGCCCTGAAGTCCAAATCTTCACAATGATGATTGTCCATTGAAGTGCTTATCCAACCCTTTCCAACCATACAGAATAAATATATACAGTAAACTTCAATGATCAAGAATAAATGAGCCAGTATCAAAATATGAGGGAAAAATGAAACTAAATTAATTAAATAAATAAATGAATAAATAAATACATTTTTAAAAAGGGGGAGGGGGGGTCGCTCCCTCACTCTAACACTCGTATTCTAGTCGTCGCTATTTAAAGGTACTAAAAAGGGGATTCAGATCTTCCTAAATTTTTGTTTGCCAGCTGTGTCATTTTTTTAAATTAAGAAACCATATTTTCCTTTGCCATGAATAGTTGTTATATTTTCATTTTAGGATCGATGTGTTTGTGTGCTTGTCTACTGATTAACTAAAGAACAAGTAGTCAAGCTAGCAAGGTCACTGAAATGCCACCTCATGTCAAAGCTCCCATTACAATATAGCCTTGTTGAAACTTCGACACAACTTCAATTCATTAAATCTTTAAAGGTATCTGTGTTTGCTTTCCTTATGATGATAACAGGAGTTCAGAGTTAAATCTTCAACACTGGCTGATCTTTTCTTTCCTCACCGACAAAACTTCCCTTTTTAAACACTTTGAAACTAGGCCCCACTTCAGGGAGCAATCTGTACCCCCAAATCACTTTCAGGGGGGCTACTTTCAGCCAGGCTGCTCACTTTTCCGCTCAGTGGCTGTTTTTGATTGACAGCGCTTTCCTATCGGGCGCACGCGCTCATACAAATTGATGGTCAGGTTCAGGGGGAGGTGGCACGGCTGACCTGCTGGCAAAGCACTCTGCAGAATAACCAATAAAAAAGTGTTAATAAGGTCCTGGAGAGAGCAGGGCCGGGGCCGTGGCTCTCATTAGCTGAAAGAGATCAAGACAGATTTCTCTTACACACAATACAGAGAGGTGACGGGACAGCTCTATCCGTTGCCCCTTCTCTGAAGCTTCCTCTCCTGAATATGCAGGAGATGCCAGGTTAAGGACAGAGGTGAGGAATTGTATTACTGTATGTAAAAGCAGAAAGAGGCAGCTTGTTTTGCCGGTAAACATACTGTCTGTAGTGTATGGGTTAACAGGGTGTTGGTAGGTAAAGTAAAAGAGTGACATGCCTGTTTTATCATTCACTTTGATCTGCAGGAGCATAGAAATTGGGTAGTAAAGACGTGCATTGGTCTTCTTTACCCTCATTTACAGGACTCACTACAGCGATCCTTGGATTGAATTAACAACCATCTCTGGGCATTGGGGAAATTAACACAAACACCTTGTAGCATTTTCCAAAATACCACCACAACTCAAATATGTCGAGGTCAGTGAATGACAAGCTGCCCTACAATTCCTCACAACACTCTCGGGTATCCTGAGGAACAGTGGCACTTCCAGATACACTGCAGTCAATTACAGTGATGTGAGATGCGGGGGCAGACGGAGGAAATGACAGTTGGGAGACAGCTCTCTTATCATTGTCCTTCTGTTGTGGCCACTTTGAAACAAGTGGAGCTATTTGTCTGGCAGCGAGGTATGCTGGAGGGGAGAGAAGAAGGCTTTTATCTCACAGAGAGATGGGATAAGGGAATATGCAAGGAATGTAGCGCAGACAGAATATCTGAGTGGTAAAAAAGCGAGCCAAATAAACAAGAGAGGGGATTTTGAGAGCGGGAGTTTGGCGGGTAAAATGTCAGGTGAAGGGAGTCCTTGCAGGCAGGTAGTCGGGGACAACACGCTGACAAGGCTGCCGTGATGTTTGCTCGCGCACGGGAGCGTACTCTTAATGTGCCGCATCAATCAAGATGCTGCCCGCCGCACAGCATGGCAATTTTTATCGCTGCTCATTAAAGTAAGTGCAGATATTTTATGCATCAGTTGGAATGCAAGGACTTTTTCATGCTAATTTCCCTCCTTTAGATTCGTTATTCATCATCTTTGATCACCGGGGTCCTGCGCACAAATAAAGTGGAGTGGAGGCTGAGGCGCCTGATGAATCTGGAATCTGCCATGTGCTGAAGCACCACATCTTTGGACTGCTGCCACTGCTTGAGTTTATTTAGCAAACTCAGGAGTTTCCTATATGTTTAATGAAACTGTATAATACATTAAACCCTCCTTCAGTTGTTTAACAAGACCTTTCTTTGTACCGTTTTCACACTGGACAAAAAAAACACGAACATCTGGCTTTAGTCTTCAGTGTGAAAAAGGTCAAATTCATCATTCACTTCCAGGTCAAATGACTCTGAAGTAGTTAGGTATTCATCAACTCCAGCTCTGAGTAATTGAAACATTACTTCAGGGTGGACACGCTAATATTTGCCCCTTTTCGGGTGTGATGGTATGATGTGCGTTGAAGAAAACACAATGCAAACTCATCTTCTGGCAATCGGAAAGGAGTCAGTTGTGTATTTTTAGCAGGTTTACCCGTGTTGCAAAAAAAAAAAAAAGCCTGCATATACACCGATCAGCCACAACATTAAAACCACTAACAGTTGAAATAAATAACATTGATCATCTCTCTACAGTGCAATATTCTGCTGGGAAACCCTGGATCCTGACATTCATGTGATGCCAATTGACACAAACCATTCGCCCAAACACCCTTGAAGATCAAGCATTGAGCTCTGATTGAGCTACATGGGACGTGTCGATCCATGGATGGGCACTCCACCATGAGGGGGTTCACTTTGTCTGAAACAATATTTGGGTGGGTTTTATGGGTCAAAGGAAATCCACATGAATACCAGGACCCAGGGTTTTCCACTAGAACATTGTACTGTAGCCATGATCAATTTCATTCACTTCATCTGTCACTGGTTTTAATGTTGTGGCTGATTGGTGTACATTTGGTGTAAAAAAAAAAAAAAAGCATTAGAAAGAAATTTCAAGAGTGTTACATTCACTTCTTTTTACAAAGGAGTATTTTGATATCAAGAATTACAATAACATTTTGATGTTTTTGAGAAATGAAGAATCTTTAGTATTTAGAATTGCTATTAGCCAAGATATGTTTTAATTCTAACCAGTCAAAAAGCAATTGTCAATATCTGGAATTGCTTTTACACCTACTGATTAAATGTTGAAAAGACCTACTATAGTATTTATCATCCTTTAACATCAAGTACACCAACAAAGAGGAGTGGAGGCTGTGCGCCTGATCAATCTGGAATCCTCCATGTGCTGAAACATCCCATTTGTGGACCACTGCTTTGAAACATAATTTGTTAAACCGTCCTTCAAGATGTTTCTTTAAAGCCAAATTAAAGAAGTGTTTCACTCACTTCTTTTCACAAGGGAGTATTCATCATCCTTAAACACGAGAACAAATAGAGTGTGAAAACTCAAGGTTTCTGTCCTCCAACTCTTCCCCTGGGAGCGACTCCCTGAGGAAAAGAACATTTGCTTTAACTTTAAACTTTAAATCCACCACCTTCTTTGCCCCCTGCTTCCCCACCTTCACCCCCACTTCTGTCGGTCCATCCGACACTGATAAGATTACTTAAAATGCCACGGCCTGCTCGGAAATGAAAGAAACTTGTGAACTTTGCCCCAAATATCTATCCTTGTGGACCAGCCTGCCTCCCTCGCGAACGCTTCAGCAGATGAAAGGAGGTTGGCGTGAGGAGCTGAATTGTGTTTTGGGTCTGGTCCCAGTCTTTGAATTTCAAGCTTCTCCACACTGGGACTTTTTTTCTCCCCCCTCTTCTTCTTCTTCTTCTTGTTCTTCTTCTGCATCACAGCATGCGCAATGGGAATTGAATCCAATGTTTCGTTTAAATTGATTTTTTTTTTTTGACCGAACGTGAGCAGTGAACACCCTATCTCATTAGAGACATGAGCGCGGATCTGAGAGCAGTTAATCCGCTGCTAAAAGGAATGTGTCGAGCTTTTGAATCAAACAGCGTTTTTCTTTCAGCCCTCCCTTTTTAGGATTCCTCTCAGTCCGGGATACTTTTTTTTTTTTTTTAATTAACAATCATTAAACAGTGGCTGTTGTTTGGATGTTTGTTTTCTCTGAATACCTCTAACCTGCCAGTCAGCCATTGTCACTCCCTGTCCCCACCCGCTGAGAATACAACATAATAAGCATAAAGGTGGGATAAAAAGTGCACACCAGCAGAGTGCTCCACCAAATATTTAGCAACTGAAGCACCAGAAACAGCCACCCATGCTGTTTAACATAGTGAAAAGCATGACATTGTACGCTGAACAGCCATGTCCTTCACAGAGTTGCTCTGAGTGATAAAAACCGGCGGTATAAATAGTCATGCTAAGGGCGTTTTGAGGATACTTCTCCAAGTGTTTTAGAAAGGGCTGGTAAAATACTGATCTTGGCTGTGCCGCGCTGACCTCAAGCAGCTTTATACCCACCTCCCTGCAAGGCAAACTCCCGCTCTCATCTGTAATCTATTATTCATAGTGAAGAAGCAGAGACGAAGACTGGGAAAGGCTGATAACTTGGTCGCGTTTTCCTCCATCCACCCCCACCCCCATATTATCCAGAGGCCATTGTGTGGGAAAACAAATGGAATGATTGCCTTTTGTTGTATAGGAGGGTGGGGGATTTTGTATTCCGTGCAGAATTTGAATGTAGACTTGCTATTCAGAGCACACAAGCTATGACTGCCGGTCGCATTGTGCAAATAATGATGCATGGAGGGATCAAATTAAAATTTATCAGCTCTGGGTCGGAATCCATCTCCAAATCTATTTCCAGCGGATGAAAAATTGAAAAGGCAAAGGGGAGCGCGTGTTTCCAGTTTGGTGTTAATTTGCTCTGTCACTCCTTCTTGTTTTTTGATCGATTCTGGCCAAATGTTAAGTCTGTAGTGAGTCTGTTGGGGCAGAGGTGCCGTATTTAATGTTGATTTCATCTCCCCAGTTAGATGGAACCCTCGTACCTACTTTGTGGGGTAGGCCTGAAACTAACGATTGTTTTTTTATCCATTAATCTAAAGATCATTTTTCCAATTAGTCGATTAATCTGATGATTTACTTATTGGTTTATTAATCTAAAGACTATTGTTTATTTCTTGGTTAATGATTAATTTCACTAAAATTCGTTTTAATCTTATCTTATTAATACTTCAATACGGTATTGAATCATCTAAAACATAAAATGGTTATGACGTGGATTTATTTAATCACTGAAGTAATATGCATTTAAGATAATTGCTGGGAAATGTATTTTTGCATCAGTGTTTCGCAAGGAAAATAAACAATTTAGAGACAGTAACAACAGTCTGTAATGTTAGTTTGAGCCATTTTCTCACTCATCAATGGCCTAAAAACAACATATTATGACACATGGTGTAGCGTTGTGTCACCCCGCCCGTTCTCATCCCCAGCTCGTTGGATATCGGCATTTTGTCACGGTCCCTCGCGTCTCATCCAGACGAATAAGGTACTGTATATCCTTTGGCATCAGGCAGAGACGCACAAGGGTTTGATGTAAAAGCAATGTAAAGATGACGCGTCGGTGTCAGACAACTTGAACAGATGACGTAGCGCAACATAATTTACAAAGTGAGAAAGTGCCAAGAGGGGTGGAGGTTGGGGTTTAGTGGACGGTCACACACACACGACTTTGACCCAGGAGACTGGAGTTCGTGTCCAGTTTGAAACCTAGCGTCACCAGTCATTTCCTAAACCTAACCAAGTAGGTTTTGTGCCTAAACTTGACCAAAGTCACATAGACCCAAGCCTTTAGGTGTCGCCCAGAGATGCTAAAGGAAAGGCATAGCGAGTTGGCCGGCGGGGCCAAAGGGTACCTTGCTGGTCAGGATAAGACACAAAGGGGGGCTTGACAAAACATCGGTATCTGACAACCTGGGATTAGAAGGGTTGCATTCAGTGATGCAGAAATTTCTTTGAACATGTTGATGAAGAAACATCTAGAAAATCTATTTTAAGTGACTATTCCTCACAGAAGCAGCATGTTGATAAATCTAATGTATCGTGCTTGGGTGGGGACAAAACCTAAACAGGAGAAACGGTGCTGCTTTTTGACAAAGAGCTCCAGGATCTTGTATTGTGTTGTGTGCCGTGCTGTGATTTGCAGAGCTCACAGAGCATTGTTAGGTCTCTGTCTAAACACTTACAAACTTCATAATAACATGGGCAATGTTTTTTAGCTGCTGCTTGCTCTCTGGTAATCCATGCTTTCGAACGGGGAGCAGCCATGCTTCAGTGTGACTCTCCAATGAACATTGCAAATCAGCGTATTCCCGTGAATGATGACGTCGACCTATTGTGGATTTTTGTCTCCAGATGGGAAATGAATCCCCACAATGTAGCTGTTAGAACAGATTTCTGTCCCCACAGTGTGAGAAATACAAGTACACATCAAAATATTTACATGCAAAAACACTGACACCCTCCCTGCAAATACAGACAAGCAAAACAACCCTGTTTAGCAGCCCTGTTAGAAGCTGATAAATGTCTTCTGTTGCTGTGATAATCAGGTAATCATTATCAATGTACAATGGGTAATTGTTTACTGAGCACCTAAACAATTTGCTAATTTCTCATTCACAGATGATAAACAATTATGAGCCACCTTTCACTTGTGGCTCATCATTGAATTAGCGCATGTGATAATCCAATTCGCTGAACTGGGCCAACCAAACCTTTAAACGTGCCTCATTATCTCTGCATTATATTTAACAGCAAACTGAGTCTGTATGCCTCTCCGTAAAAGCAGGTGGTGTTTTCCTGGGCGCCCATTTCACACCACTGTTCATGCAACACGCAAGCTGGAGGGACGAGGGATCAACGGCTTGTCAAGCCTGGCATTAACCTCCAATTTGAAAAAATCACACGAGACGTGAGAGACTTGACATGCTGAGAGGAGCGCTGTTGGGTTGATAAAGCTGCTCCGAGAGCTGTTGGCTGGAAACGGAGCCATGTCTACATGTCTTAGCTGTCACTGACTCCATTCCCCCACTGCACATAACAGCCCTCTCCGGAAAATTGCCTCCGCATTGCCACCAGTGCAGGTTCTGTGAACTTTTCACATGGCGAAGCTGCTTGAGTGATCGCTGATCGAGGCTACAGGTATTCAATCTAAACGCCCAGACTGTGGGGTAATAGACGGAGAGTAGGGGGGGTGGGGTGGGGGTGAGGTATTATAATTGAAAGGCCTCTTCAATAGCAATAAATAATCAAGTTTCCCTAGGGTCCATTAGGAGTTGGGGGAGGGAGTGTATCGGATTGAAGGGAGGTGTTCTCACATATATCGAGCCAGCCTGTTAGCTCCCCTCTGAGCGAGGCATGGTGGGAATATGATACAGGTGTGAAAACACAGGAGAGGGAGTCACTAACACTGCATCATTATGAATCACCCGGAACAGGTCTATGCATGACGTAACTGTGGTAGCACTGTTAGCTGGGGTGTTATCATTCAGGCTATGAGTAGACACTGAAGGAACATACCTGTGGTTTTGCATGTTATAGCCCACATATAACATATTAGTTAGTTGTAATTAGTTGAAAAATCTTCATAATTAAATTTTTTTTTTTGCAAACATTCAAAATAATACATTGCTCTGTAATGAATTATACAAGTAAGCAATGTTTTTAAAAAGCTTTAAAATGGATCTTCTGTGGAAATGAATGGAAATCTATGGCTGTCTGGAGTGGTAGCCATTAATTTCCATTCAATATCTGACAGTGTGATCATACAGTAAACATCAAGCATTTAATCTGTCAATTACATTATCATTTGCAGGTATTGGAGTGCAGACGTTTTAAATAAATAGTAGAATGGACACCAATGGCTGCAATAGTCGTTGGTTTCCATTCATATTCTTAAGGTAAAACATTTAGTTGCAGACTCGCACTTGCTGTTCACTGTGATGGATTACACAACTCAAACATGTTTAAAAAACCTTCATTATTGATTATCATATTGCATAGAAATGAATAGAAACCAATGGCTGTCTGGAAGATTCGATCAAGTACAGCCAAGAATCTAAAACCGTACTTACTGTACTGTATGTAAAGTATAGAGTAAAGAGCTCAAATGTGCCAACACTCTGGTATGGTCCTAAAATAAAAGCCTGTCACATGAGTATTTGAAGATACATAATAACGTCAATATTTTTTTAGACTGAAGTTGAAAAAGATCCCTTTTTGATTTTATTTATTCTGACTGGAGTAGGAGAGCCTCTGAAATAGCTTTTAGCTCATCATGTGACACCGTAACCACTGACACCTACGCCTAAGAAATACTTAAATTAATGGTTTAGCAGGCAAATGTATCAGAGTGACCCACCCCATTCGTTCTGTGTTAAGAATCTCTGTGGGATGCACGAGGCGTTTAAATCGAAATAAATCGTTTTCAATTTCATTGCACGTTTTGCAGCTCTTTCTATGTGGCTGTTGTCAGAGAGACACCAATTGATGTCTGATGTTTAATAAAATATGAACATCATGACTGGCTGTTTTATTTTTATTCCAAGCTGAATATCACGACTGGATGCCATGTGATGTTTAATGAAAAGGTAGAGCTCTAACTGTAGCCTGCATGCAGTGCTTTGTGGCAGAGGAGGAACATCATCAAGATCCAAACAAACTTTTCTTTTCCCCAAACGATTGCGCACTCCTGCCATGCGAGTCACATGCCACTGCCTATACTATATGCACATGGTAATTGGCACACCCTTGAAGCGCTTTCAAATCAGGCGAAATTAGCAGCATGCTGCCGCTTCTGACAGATATGAGCTTTTCAATCCTCTTCCCAACTGAGTGGAGGAGTTTTCTGTGTCTTAATTACCTCGCATTTGGCACAGTGCACTGCAGAGCTAGCGGGAGCCACAGGGAGATGGGGACTCAGCTGAGACACTCAGACAGCGGTTGGTGACAGAAGCCAGGGGAGGATGCAGTGGAGAGAAGGCTCCCAGCTAGCATGCCTGGGATGACAGGAGCGGTGGTGGAGAGGGCCAGAGATCCCCGGAGGAGCAGAAGAAAGAGGAAGAGCTAGCTCAAGAGAGAATTCCCCTCAGGCACATATGGCAGAATTGAAACGTAAAACAGAAGACATTCAGAGTGTCGATGCTCTCAGTCTTTCACTCCCTCTCCCTTTTGAGATATTCTGTATACGGGCTGGTCTGTATTATTTTGCACACAAAATCCCTCAGGAGTGCCGACAGTAGTAGAGGCAAGACATGGATGTTTCAGAAGCTCTAGACTGGGAATACAATGTCATGGTCAGTGTGTGGCTGGAGCTATAAAATACATTAAAACTATATATATATATACACACACACACACACACACACACACACACACACACACACACACACACACACACACACACACA
>JBBPCS010047671.1:598-19359 GCA_037974645.1 Hollardia meadi
AGCTGAAACGCCAAATAATGTAAATGTGACCCCCCCCCCCCCCCCCAGTCCCTGCACCAAGTTAACACGTCACAGACCGGTCTGTCCACTGAGCACGGAGACACACAATTTATATTAACCATCTATCAAACTCAACAGCCAACAAGCCTCTGTTAACCTCTGCTATCTCTGGGAGGTGATGAGGAGTGAGGAAGCCTTGATGGTCAGATGTGTCACTGATGATGGGTTTTCGCATGGCATGGAGAATAATTGGTGGGAGCTTAACCTCTAGAAAGAGAACTGAGGTTTATGGGAACGCAGAGTAGGCTGCTGAGATGTAAAACCCCAGGCAATCTCCCCTCTGATTGGAGATTAGCTCTGCATCAGCAGGGTCTCAGCAGACAGCACACACACCATGCACATCTCCAACACTTTCAGTTATCTGCTGGATTTCTTTACTTCTTTAATTTAATTAATTCTCCTTAAACTCACATGCTCTTTGTCCTTTCATGCCTTTTACCAGCGAACCTCTTCTACATATCTCTGCCAAATCATTGATGACTGAATATTTTGTGTTTTGAGATACTGGCAAAGATGAAAACAAAATAAAGATGTTTGCTTCATGTTGCTCTTTTCACAGCAGGTGTCAGCGAGAAAGGCTCTTGATGCCAGAGATAAAAAGGAAAGGAGGTGAAAGGAGGGGGTCAATGATGACATTTCAAATCCAGAAATCCAGAGTGGGTGCTGGGAGCAGGTGAGGAAGTGAATCGAGATCAGCACACTTTGCTGCAGCCCTCCTCCTCTTTTGTATCTCTAGCAGGAGATGGAAGCGACTGTCGATGCACTGTCTCTGTGTATCAGTGAAGAGCCTCTACGCAACACAGACACAAAGGCTGCACTGCTGCCACCACAAAAGGCTGTAGGGACTCTGGAAGGCATTTGCCAATACTGAGAAGAAAGAGCTGTGTCTGCGCCACTGTAGAGAGAGATTCTGTAAGCAGGCGAGCTGTTTGGGATGTGATCATTCCATACTGGACATCCTATTAACAATCCCCTACCTAAGTTACCCTGGTCGTACATGTGGTGACAAGTATTTCCACATCAATGTTTGTCATAATTACAATAGGTATGATCAATTTATATTGTAAAACATTTTTCATTTTCATTATTCACAATTCACTTTATGTCTCATCATGTTTTGGATAAACTACATAAACCGAACACAAAAAGTTGTTTCTTTGCCTTGATCCAAAGATTAAACCTTATTTATTTATTTTTTTTTGTGATTATCGCTGTTTGTGCTTCGTGTTAAGCCAAAAGTCAACATTGACTTTTTATTTGTTAACTCAAACCATGATTTTTTCCTTGACCTAACTAAGTAGTATTGATGCCTAAAACTAACTAAACTGTGGCTAAAAACGTATATACTTATAAATATAAACTAGAAGTACTGCCTCGTGGTTGTATACCTCCAACACACTCGTGAAGTTGTGGTTTACATCCATGTCTGTCCAGACTCATATAATATATGTAAAGACTGATCAAGAGCTTGGTCACATGGTGCAACAACAATCACCTGAAGCTCGGTATCAACAAAATCAAAGGGCTTGTGATGGACTACAATGCTTCAAATATGGATGTTGCTGCAAAGAAGCTACAAATTCTAAAACGTGGACTCTTCACACACACGTTTAACCTGGCAGCACAGAAGATCTATACAATCAGCATAGTTTTGTCAAAATGTTGTCATAATTAGCGAATTAATTCTTGAGTTATGAAGAATGGGTCACAAGGTCATAGGTCACATTGACCTTGACCTTTGACCTCAGACCACCAAAATCAGTTCATCCTTGAGTCCAAGTGAATGTTTGTGCCAAATTTGAAGAATTTCCGTCAAGGTGTTCCTGGGATATCGCATTCACAAGAATGGGATGGATGGACAACCCGAAAACATAATGCCTCCGGCCACTGCCATCGCCGGTGCAGAAGCATAAAAATCCTGATAATAATAAGTTCACTAAGTCTAAAATAAAAAGCCAACAAAGACCTTCGATTTCACACGGGACACAAACACCAGTCTCCTGGGGGAAAGTCCTGTGTACGACCCATTCATCCAGCACAACTTGCTACTTCCTTCTCTCTCTTCATACTGTCACTTGACTTCCTAAAGGCTTTCCAACAGAAAGTCTGAAGGCAAACTTCTCCCATATCCGCTGAAATGGTCTTACAAGGCACTTTCCATGGACCTACGTAGGTGTGAGACCAAATATACAAATTATAGAAACAACAGCAGGCTGAGACGGTCACGGAGATCGCTGAAGTGTGCACTGGTATGCCCTACAAAAACAAAACCAACCCTGGTGAAACAGTCTTTAGGGAGTGTGGGAAGGAAAGCCGCTACGGTGGCTGTGACTGCAGTACCAGCTCAGTGTAACATGAAACATACAGAGCTGCAGCCACAGCAGCACTCAAACTCATTCCCTCTTCAGCCATATATGCCTCAGGGCTTCACTCCACTCTGTTTGATGAAGTGGACACTTTTGCTGAGCTTGTCAAAAAGGTGCAGGAAGTATGGAGTGGCTCAAACACCAAAAGTAATTCTTAGGCAAAGATCCACCGGACTGGGGAGAGAAGTTGTTCGAATATTTTTGGTCTAAAAATGCTTAGAGTTGTGTTCAATCTGTATCATAGTCATCTCATTTATTATCATATTTCTAATGAATCATATATGATGATGAAGGAATATTGGCTTTGGAGTTCGACTAAACTAAAGACCGAACCATGAGTCCAGGCCAAGATGACAGCAGCCGAGAGAGCTCAAGAAACTGCTGCATAAGCAAACACAAGCAAATAGACAAATCTCATGCAAATGAAGACACACATTCACCAAATTGACAGCATCGTCGGTATTGCAGCCTCGGAAAACCATAGATTTCCTGTGCCTTGGAGTTAGGTTTTAGCACAGCGTCTGCTGTGGCTGTGAAGTCCAATCTGTGAGAGGCAGGCACGGCCGCAGATGTCGCATGTGTAGGCCGGTCTGGATGATGTTGCTGGTGTGGTGGTGTCCTCTTGTTTTTTCTTCCTCTTCATTCTTTTTGCTTCTCTGTGTGTCCACGCTTCACTACCATATAGGAGTGTGCTGATGACACAGGCTCTGTACACCTGTACCTTTGTGTGGGCTGTGAGTTGGCCATTGTCCCATACTCTAGCTGTGAGTTTCCAAAAAGTAGAGACTGCTTTGCCATTGTGGCTGCTGATTTCAGTGTCGAGCGACAGGTTGTTGGTGATAGTGGACCCAAGGTAAGTGAAGGTGCTTCCAGCTTCCAGTGTGTAGTTGTTGATAATGATGGATGGGGGAGGAACAGCATGTCTCGAATGGTGAATGGTCTGACCTTCGTTTTAGCTTTCAGTCGAGCCAGGTTGAATAGGTTACGGTCTGTCCTTGTGTGTAGGTAGAGTTGATGTTCCGAAGGCTTGCCGCAGGAGGAGGGAGAAGAATATCCCAAAAAAGGTGGGCGCCAGCACACATCCTTTCTTGACACCACAACAAATTTTGAAGGGGTCTGAAGAGGACCCATCAAACTGGATGGTGCCTTGCATGTCGGTGTGAAAGGACTTGAGGATGTGGAGGAGTTTTGGGGGGCAACCTATCCGTTCAACCATCTGGAAGAGGCCGCTTCTGCTCACAAGATTGAAAGCTTTCGTGAGGTCGATGAAGGCCATGTAGAGTGGTTTTCTCTGCTCTCTGCACTTCTCTTGCAGCTGTCTCAGAGAGAAGATCATATCTGTGGTGGATCTTCCTGCTCTGAACCCTGCCTGTGACTCTGGGTAGAGCTTCTCTGCGAGGACCTGGAGTCTGTCTCAGTGCAACTCTTGCAAAGAGCATAGCCCACTGTAAATACACAAACACTGAAAGTCCAACAAAACAGAAATTTCAAAGGGACACAAAAAACTGATGACTTACAGTACATAAACATCATCTGTGAAATTCTGAAATATCTTCATGCCACATGCGTTGTCAAATCTGTGAATGTTTTCTTCTTTTATTTTATCTATTTGCTCATGTTGTCTTACAGGACTATAGTCTGACATTTTGAGAAATACGCCTCTCCATGCTCTTGCTTATAGAAGCATTATCTCATGAATTTGACATTTCAGAATTAAGAAAAGATCTCAATATCATAAGATCTTGATCTCAAAATTATGGGATGCAATGCACTTAAGCTTAAAATTAACAGTTCTATTGTTTTTCTTTGGTATTTCCATTAACAGAAATATTAAAACGACATGTTTTGGTTTATATTTCATGTTAAATGCAAACTAATAATGCATGACAATCAAGAGAAGCTCTGTGCACCTCCTCCAACTAATCACCCAGTGTCTTTTGAGTTATAAAAGCAAATATTTGAATACTTTGATTATTTTCTCGACTTATTGTTTAAAAAGAACCCAGAGCTCAAAATGATGATTCGTCCATCCGACAGTCCAAAACCCAAAGAGATTTAATTTACTATCAAGAAAAGCAGCAAATCCTCGCATTTGAGAAGCTGAAACCAGCAAAGGTTTGGAATTTTTGTTTGAAAAATGACTGAAATAATCATTCAGTTATCAAAATGAATGTATATTTGGATTGGGCAATCTGGCCAAAAAATAATATCACCATCTAAATATCACAATCACGACCCATTAAATGCTTAATTGCCATCTTTTTTCTCCATTGTGAAGTGCCCTGTAGACTATAACCAGACATACATTTAATAATTTCTCAGACTGCACCATTTAAAGACAATGTAATATTAAATGTCTTCTTTTTTGCACAACACCAGTGCCTCCTCCGCCATGCTGCTTGCCATTGCTTGTTGCATTATTTTGCATTATTTACAATACGTCACCCAAGGAAGAACCATGTGAAGTAATTTTTTTCCAATCAGCATAGCCATTGAGTTGGCTATTGCTTTGTTCACATAGCACAGATCTGCTAGTCAGTGAGGTAATGTGAATTTTGGAAAGAGAAGTAAGAGGACGTTAAATATCATAATCTCAACAATTTGCCTGACAAGTAGATCAATCACGAAAAATTTACTACATTGCTCATGAACTTCTACCTTCTGCTCTTTCTATTTCTGTCAAAGCTGTGACAGCAGAGCCTCTAAGTGGACTGGTTATAGTGGGACAGACAGGCTAAATGGACTGGTTATAGTGGGACAGAGAGGCTAAATGGACTGGTTATAGTGGGACAGTGGACTGGTTATTATATGCACTAAGGATGGTTAAGCAGAGAAGTTGAACCAAGAGCAGATTGAGGGTGGAGAAGGCTCACAGATTGACGTTCAGACAGGTGAGTACACCCACTAGTAACGTAGTGTTGTGTGTTCCTGCTATGCGGTGTGTAAAACTGTGCAGCGCTCTTTGCAGCACAGTGGCAGTTATTTAATTTCTGTATATTGCTTTTTGCACCTACCACGGTGTCCACAGATGGTTTTACTGTCTCAGTTTTGTATCTTTTCAGGTTAACTGTAGTGAGGCTAAATAGAGGAAGCTGTTGTATATTTATAGTTGATAATCAGTGGTGTGGATAGGCTGCAAAATCTGTCCAAACAAATGGAGTTTATTGTCAGTTTGGACGTGAGGGCTTACTGGTTTGATGTTGTTGCACCAGTGTTGGATCGTAATTGAATGAAACATTGAATTCATTAATTTGACAACAGTGACATTATTTAACGCCCCCTCCCCCCCAACATAATTTTCAAAATGTAATGCAGTAACGTGAGTATAATATTCTAGGACTCTTTACACCTCTGACGATACCATCCAATAATATTCAACCTGGCCTCTTTCAATTAGTCACTTCTGATGACCTGTCAGACTCAGTATAATTAAATTCTCATTCCTCAATACCTGAAGAATCTGTTGTTTTGGAACTACAGCTGTCCATTTGAGCTTTTTGTGGCACCTTTGGAGCAAACAGTCAATTTTTCAGAGAACTTGTATGCACGGCACTATTTTGCACTGACCCAGCAAAGCACCTATGGGGCCTATCTTTTATAGATCACTGAGCTTACAGCTGAGCTCATGCCAGCATTTAAAATAGTCACAGACACGACATGATTTGCTTGTCAGTTAAGGGAAAAATACAAGACAGGGAAAGACAGTATTCAGGGATTATTCCTTACTTTTGAGTTGTCTGAGCATGAAGGGCTTTCAGAACGCCTATCATTCAGAAAGTAAGATTGTGTTTCCATATGCTACACCAGCATAAGAAAAATCATGTGTTGTAATCTGGAGGACTTGAGCATACGTCTAACGCAGAAAGCGTTTTTTTTCCCACAGCAAATGAAAACTGTTAAATATCATGAGCAAATGTGATAACATTTCTCAGAATTTGTTAGTGTTTTCAGAGGAGAAGTGTGTTCTCAGCTTCACACCTCTGAAGCTACTGCTGATACTCAATGTGTCAACGGGAATCACTAGTGGGCCTGGGGACGCTGGGAAGACGGAGCAAGGAAAGACATGTTTAGGTGGGATGAAATGGAGAAAAAAGGGATCTGTAAATGACAAAGGGACACATTCAGGATTGAAGGTAATAAGGGAGGGGATGGGGGGAGAGAGAGAAAACCCACTCCGAATAAACAGGAGGAATTCCTTTTGAAATATTCTTACATGTTCTGTCAGCTTCCTCCAGAGAATGTCAAATGTAACCTTTGTGGCAGTCAGGAGAGAAAACACTGCAGTGCTAACAGGCATCAGCAGTTAGGTAAGGACTCTTCTCTTTTTACAACTGGGAAAGAGGCTTGAGCATTGGGAAACTACAATCAACGCTTTGTAATTTGCTACTGCATAATGAATCTATTTGACTTTTTGCTTGCTGCATCCTCTCCCACTCAGTTACAATTTGTTACAGTTATGGCTTTAAAACACTGGCTAAAAAAAGAGAAATAATAATGAAATAAGATTTATCACTTTATCCACAGGCTCTATTATTTATTGGTAAATTCAGCAATGAATCTTCAAACCTGCATTTGTTGATTTTGTTGGTCACTTGTGGCAGTGGCGCACTCATGCTGTCTGAGAGGCAGGGGCGAAAATAAACAAAAAAGTCCTCAGTGATTCAAAAAGTCATGATGCATTCATGATGAAACAGTGACAAACCCTTGTTAAGATTAAAAGGTTTTATTACGTGACTCAGATGTTACACCTCAGTAATATAAACAGAGAGGGAACTATTAACTATTTAACCATTTAGAGGCACATGGAGTCTATATGGCATTGCATCACATTTTTTCCACTGGAAGGGCACCCTAGGGGGCGCTTCATCACATTGTTTTGGATATTGGGCCACTCTAGAGGGCACTTTATCATGTTTTATCTACCATAGAGACATCCAAGTGGGATCCCTCCCCACCCCCAATTGTCCACAAGTAACTTGTGGGCAGTGCAACAAGATGTAAACTCTGACATAAAATAAGTTAATCATCATATAAGTTAATATGGCTAAATTGTTTTAATCTGTCTGGTGTTATTCCTTCCTTGGTTCTGTTCCTCGGCCTTGATGAGTGGACCTCCAGAATCCAGAGCACACCAAACACAAATTACACAAACATGACAACATGTTTTAATTCACTATTAGTGTGACTAAATTGTGTGAGAGACGATGAGCTGCAGAGGCACTGCAGCAGAGCACATCCAAATCTCAGGACATAAACACACAGGACCTGTTACAAGAGGCGAGGATACTCAGAGATATCATAACCTCAGCACTTCAAACGCTCCGCTTTCTCAAAAGCATCGGACAAACATTTCACAACAGTGAGATTGCACTCAGAAGTCTTCTGACTGTGGCAATGGGTGAGTGCAGCTTTCCAAAGAAATCAAGAACTATTTGTGTACATCAGTACCTCAGGAGAGACTGTGTGAGCTGTTCTATCCATTGAAAAGTATGAATTACACGGACCTTACTTCTGAGTTTGTTGCCAAGAAAGCAAGACAAGTGACTTTCATGTAATTCATTCCATTTAGCATATGGTGAGTCCGTCTTATTCATTTACACAACATGACAGGATTGCTCATAGTGCAGTCATACTAAATTATGCCAAAAACTGTCAGAATTTTTTTTAACAGTTGTTGTTTTCTTTGGCTTCGAGTAAAAGTGATGAAAATGTGACTGTAAAATGTGACAGTATGTTTATGGGTGTGCTTCATGCTGTTTAGCCTTGTTAACAAGTTTAAAACACACACAATCTTACACCTGTTTTTATATATTTGTCTGTTGCCGTAATATTTCTGTCAATGTAAAGCACTTGAATGCAACACCAATGAAATACATTCTATGAAATAGTGCTGCAGTATTTGTGTTGTAACGTCATTTATGTATCTGATCAGGGCCTCCCACACCAAGTTGGGATTTGCACCTGTCCTACAACTGCTGTGTGTAGTCATCCAACCTATAGTTCACAGACAAATATTGATTAAAGTGGCTCTAAATGTGCTTTTATTTGTGGCTAAAACAAGCCACACAAGGAACACAAAGTCCTGCGCTTTGTATGCCCATATAACTCCTTACATCTGCTGTGTAACAAGTCAAGAACATAGCGCTTCCTGGACTGGAAATAAACATTACCAATGAACTAAAAGCATTTTAATTTCCTTCAAAACGCTGTCTTTACAGCATGATGGCATATTTCTTTAGAGGAACACAAAATACTACACAACCAGTATCATCCACAGCTGTAATATTGTAATAGTAGATCCACTTCAACTGAGGTTTTTTGCCTTACAATAAACTCCATCTCCCTTGAGGCTCTGCTAATTTTCCATATGCAGTGCCCCGGTGTGGCCTCAGCTCCTTCAAGAGGAGATGCTGAGTCAGTAGGCACCACTGAGCGTATTGAGAAACTCCCCAGACAGGAGCTCCTCTTCATAATGTTGCCTAATGGCCTGAGACGTGATGACAAGACACGCTGCAGTGCACAGGATGTCTCTGGACCTGAGCGCACAGCCAGCAGTGGTTAGAGGCATAGAGATAAGCTGTGGACATCCTGAATGAGGCGGATTGATTTGTATGAGTGTATGAAAATTTTGCATTTTGATGCTTAATCAAAAACGATCATGCACACAACCCACTGTTTACTGTTCTAAGTTTTCACGAAGAATAAAGTGATGCCCTATTCCTATTTGTGACAGATTTTAACCGGGTTACAATGAAATCAAAATGTTCAAATTATAAAAGCATTTTTAAAGCAGTAGTTATGTCTCTTTGGGGGAATATATTTCACTGAAAATCAACAGATGAGTCCCTATCAAGATCAGACCCATATAAACATGTTTCTAAGCAACTTCATCAGTGAGGTGCACACGTACGAGGGGGGATAGAAAACAAACCAAAATGACTGTGAGTTTATGGATGGATCAACATGAGGAGTAACAAAAAGTAATGGGTGGAAAACGTTCATTATCTCAAGAAGGAAGCCTGCCAGTTAGCTCTGATTGCAGAATTAGCCTAGATTTTAGTCCTATCAATCTGGTCTAAGTTATGGATTTTATATGGTGCAAATACTGGAAGGTGATGGATAGTTTTAAATAGAACTGGGGAGTATGTAAGACAGCTGACACTGTTACTGTTAGATGATTATTGCAAAATGTTTGTAAGGCTCTGTGGTCAATGCTTTGGTAACTGATGTGTGTGTGATTGGTGACAGCCGTAGAGATGCAGACGGATGGCTTTGGATATGAAATGCACCACGTTATTATGCTTACACAAGTAGTTATAATATAATTATAAAATAAGTGTTCAGGGTCTTCATGATCTTGTGTAGCTGATAAATAATACTTTTGAAATCCTGACATTAACATATTATTCAGAATGAGGAAGGTTCTGTGCTCTGTACAGCAGCAATTTCATATGTACCATGCTAGCATGGCAGTTTTCTTTATGCTAACGTTACGTTGTATTTGTTATGCTAATGTTACAACGGCAGCTTCTGAGCTTTTAATCCGTGCTGCTGGTTGATACACTACACTACCTGTACCTGTAGAGCTAACCATGTGTATAGTCTAAGGCTGAAAATATACTTGCTTTTCAACCACGCGTTCGCATAGACAACCGACTGCGTCATGAATGTAATTGTTCACATACTTGTCTATGTACTATGCGTGTTACTGGAGGATTCCAGTAGAGGGCGCACCACAGAACTCAGACAGTATGCGTGAAGTAAACAATAAATATGGCGACACTTGAAGAGCTCAGTATATGGTTAATGCTAAGATCACGGCAGAAAAAGCGACAGCGGCGCCGTAGATGGTATATAGGCCCCTAAATCAAGCATCGTTACAGCCAATGTGACCGATTGATGATGAGAAACGCCACCAGTATTTTCGTATATCTACCAGGACATTTGATGATTTGCTCCGTTGGATTAGCCCGCTTATTATACACCACAACACACACAGTGAGCCAGTCAGCACAGCAGAGCGGATTCCGTCACTCGGCTTTCCAGTTTCGTTTTTCAAGTTTCGATCTCGGAAATTGTTTCCATTTAATTTTGCAGGTTTTCACGGCAACTTCTAAGATGGTACTGATCTCTCACCAGCTGTTTTCAGAAGCATACAGTATTTATCACTGTGCAGCGGCAGTGACACATCATTTAGATGTGGGTAATTGCGGACATAATCACAAAACTTGTCTTCAAAACTTTCTGCCATTTTTTGACGTGCCTACTAACCTTTTCACATACTGGCCCTCCACTGCCCCTACCATTCATGTGCATATTGCATTTTGCGAACCAGTACGTTAATTTCTGAGGGTGTGCACAACCGACGCACAAAACGTACGCAGGATATGCGAGGCAGCCATCATGCGTGCAAGTATATTTCCGCCATAAGTCAGTATTGTCATCGCTACAAGCTGCTGCTTCTCACTGGAATTCAAAGTGTCATGTTAGCTAGCCAGAACTATCAGACTAAGACATGGTTGTGATAAGAACGTTTTGAAAATACAAGAACAAGTGCTGCATAAAAATTTAACTTTAAGTGGTGTTTTGACCAACAAGTTAGACTACTTCATTAATCAGTCCTGGAAATGTCCATAATTAAGCTATCATGACATTGTGGCAATGTGTTTTCTACTCCATTCTGTGCTTGCATCATGCTTGTTTGGAAATAAGAAACCTGTGTCTGGGTTAACTCGTCTTTATCTTTGAGTTCTACTTTTTCACCTCCCTTCTCCTCCAGTTCTTCATTTCCTTATCTGTCCATGTCTTTTTGTGTCAGTCTCTCTTTGTTTTCTTGCCTCTCACGCAAAGAGCCAGAGAGAGCAGGAAGAAGTTGATGATTTCTAAAGGTCTCAAGTCCACCGCCACCAACAGAGCCCCAGCTCCAGCTGCCTTGTGGGAAAGAATAATCTAGCCATCAATACCTCCTCCCAGATAATGTCAGCCCTTCCAGACCAATGCACAATTAGCCCTCCTCCCACACCCTCTCTCCACACGCAACACACACACACACACACACACACACACACACACACAACTGTGTACCCTGTCAGGGGGGGAACACTGGAGCGATGATTTGTGAAATAATCTCGCTGAGTACAGAGAGAATACTAAAAAAAAAACCTTATCAAACCTCATCTTCAACACAGTGAAACTCATCCCCCACCTGCCATGAATACTCAATGCCTTTTTAAGCACGTTTGAGACCAGTTTCATCTGCATCACGTCTAGTTAATTAGCAGTTTGTGTGATTAGGAATCCGCAAGGGGATTCTTTGATGTCAGCTGAGCCTGCGGGAGACACTTGTAGGCTCCACCTGAACTGATACAATCTGTTCAACGCTCAGTGATGGGAGAACACCGGCCCCACACAGACACACACACGCACACACACACACACACACACACACACACAGAGGTAACTGCTACTATACATATAGGCCTAGCATGTCTTTAACTGTAGAAAGGAAGATGAGAGGTCCAAACTGAAACATTCCTTCGCACCTGACACTGATGAAAACTGAGCCTTTATTCCAGTGTCCCTCTCTAATCTGCTCCACTGTGACTATCTGACAGCTTATTGCACCTACTGATACACATCCACAACACAGCCTTTACATGGAGTTTGCTCCAGTTGTTTTGCACAGATGAATGAATGCGCTGAGTGGGGATACATTACCGGAATGCATGTGCAGATCATGCATAATGCAGACTAATCTGGTAGGCAGATATGGCAACCAAAATAGAAGCTGTGATCTTTGATGCAACGCTGCTGAAGGCATTTCATTATCATATTTCCATACAATTACACATTATCTCAGCCGGCCAGATGAAAAAGAACAAGCAGTGTCAGAATGATGGGGTTTTTGGGGAAGACCCAGGGTCTGCCAACAACGCTTCTAAAATCCTCTCTATGCTAGCAGAATGTCTGGTGACACAGGAGGCAGGGAGAGAGGGAGGTGCGCTCCTGATGAGGAACCAGTCCTTCGTGCACAGAATGAGCGATGCGCGCATCCTGGAGGATCTGAAATTTCTGACAGAGAGATGAGGTGTAGACTAACACAAAGGTGAGGTGCACACTGATGCTCCTCTCCTCAACCCGCCCCCCCCTCACCACCTCCAAAACGCGTTGGGAACCCTTCCCATTCCACCCACACCTTCCCCCCCAAAAACGACGAAGTGTCTCCATCCTTACCGCATAGCAGCTGCATCCAGGCGCACGTCTTGTAGACCGTGGCGGTGTTGCAGAAGAAGAACAGGGCGAAGCAGCCGATGCAGCTGAGGATGAGCACCATGGACATCAACACGAAGAAGGAGGCCGCCTTGAAGGCTCCAGACGAGATGGAGCTGAAGTCGGAGAAGCTGCCCTGGCACAAGAGCTCCCGGTTGGAGTTCCCGTTGCCCACGCAGTAGTGGAACAAGCCGAAGTAACCGGCTTGAGGGGTGGTGACACTGTCGCCGATCCAGTAGGGCTGGATGAAGACCACCACGTTGATGATGGACAAGCAGATGGTGAATATTGCCCACAGGACCCCGATGGCCCGGGAGTTGCGCATGTAGTTGTCATGGTAGATTTTGGAGGCTTCTTGCGAAGGCAGCATTCCCCCCCCCCCCCGTCACAGCAGCGTCAACCTGGTGTTCCCTCTTTTCTTTATCCTCCTCTGTCTCTGGGTAGAATGTATGAAATTAAATTAGATTTAAAAAACAACAAAAAACAATAAAATGATTCCTCCGCAACAAATGTCCAATGGTCCAGTGACTGCCCCCCCTCTCACCCTGAAGCCCAGTCAACCAGCAGATCTAGATCCTGCTCTTTTTTGGATTATAGTCTCACATCCAAATACTCCCCCTCCTCCCTCCCCTCAGATCAGTCAATCTCAGTGGCGAAGCGTGATTCAACTGACGGGAAAAGCCCCCCCCTCTCCTCCGCTCGTCTCAGCGCGTAAAGACACAGCAGAGCCGACGGCCGATCGCACGGAGCCAAAAACAGCGGCCAGTGATGGACAGGGTGAGCACCATTGTCTCCTTCCAGCACTTCACCTCCGCCAAAACGGGACCCGCTGCGCTGTGCATTCAGACCGAAAAGGCTTCAGAGGAGATGCACCCGTCGAGTTTCCCCGAGATGATCATGAATCCCCCGCACATGAAGATAGATGCAAAAGAAATGCACGATGACAGTGATACAGCCTCGGAATGAAGCTTGACATGAAGAAAGTCCGAGTGTGTATGAAAAAGTATAAAAAATATGAATCAGCCTTCCAACACTGCACACATCGACAGCTCCATGACTGTGGTTTTGGATGCTGTGACTCCTCACTCACTCCGAGTCTCTCTCTCTCTCTCTCTCTCTCTCTCTCTCTCTCTCTCTGCGTCCTCCAGTCTATCCGTGCGTGCAACTGAGGAACGTCGACGACTTGTGATATTTGATGTTGCAAAAATTTTGAGCACCCCCCCCCCCCCTTCAACAGCCACACGCAAACCCACACATCCGATCAAATACAAGTGTTAAAGAGTGCAACGTTCAAGGAAGACATTTGGAACCTTCTTCAGTAACTTTCTTTCAATCAAAGCTGGATTGCGACCCCAGCAATTCAGACCCAAAAGCTCCATGAACTGTCATTTGATTTATTAAAAAATTGATTGGAAATATGTAACACCAAGTGTCAACTGTCAGAAAATTGGTTCTGTTTTATTTTCTCATTTGTCAGTTGACATTCGGCTTCACTACATACTCTTAATTGATCGAACCGTGACATGTAGCAACCCTGAGGATGCATCTGACAAATACCATCCAGAAAAAACTGCTGGGTTAAAATTGATGATAAATAAAATAGAATTTGGGTCAATATAACAACAACACAATACTGACTTAAAGGTCCAGGATTTAGTGGGATCTATTTGCAGAAAGTGAATAGCCTACTCATATTTATGTATTCATCAGTGTATAATCACCTGAAACTAAGAATCGTTGTGATTTTGTTACCGTTAATATCTACAGAGCCACCACCATGTTTCTACAGTAGCCCACACTGGCTCTCGGGTCTTTTGTGGTTTTTTTTTGTGTTTTAGCTTCCACCGACAGCCCTGTCTCCTAGAAATTACTTGTATACAACTAATTAATACATTTAGGGGGGAAACATAATGACGACAAATTACATTTTCTCTTAACATAATTCTCAACATAATATTCTTTACCTAACATTAATTAACATGCTTTTTTTTTGCCCAAACCTACCACAGACTGGAGTCTGGACTCACACTGCCGTCTTCACATCGTACAGCCTCCATCCCACCCAACCACCTCCTTGAGACTGTGGTGCAGCTTGTACAGTAAATGTATTGTTTCATTCAGTGAAATAAACGTCATCTCTGAACATAATCCAGGCAGTGATTACATTTCACGTATAAACATATTTGTTGTTGCACATTAGTTGTATATAAATGAGATATAGGAGACAGGGCTGCCACCATAGGGGAGAGTGAGACGACGGATGTTTACTTACAAATTTCTTCTTGTTTATATTGCTTGTTACTATTGTTATTTTATTGATGCTCTTTTCTATTCTGCTATCCACTTTGCTGCTGTAACACTGGAAATTTCCCCGTTGTGGGACTAATAAAGGAATATCTTTTCTTATCTTATCTTAAATCCTACACACTGGACCTTTAAATGTAACCCAAACTAAAGTAGGTATGATTATGAACTGTTACCCCATCCATCCATCCATCCATCCATCCATCCATCCATCCATCCATCCATCCATCCATCCATCCATCCATCCATCCATCCATACTTTAGAGGGTCGCGGGACTGTTAGTCTTCTCTTTTTTTTTTAGCTTTTTACAAATATACGATTGTCACTATTTATTGATTGTAAATAACACCTTGTGTATTTTGCAGTTTTGATTGTCATATTAGGCCTACATCATGTTACACACATTACACAACTAATGACACATTTTTGTTGTAACCATATTTTACTTTGAGTAAATAACCCGATGCCATTATAAAATTCAGTGTTTCTGCTATCAGTTACATAATTTCAGCCGTGAAACTGTGGACTCACAGCAGCAATCCCTACAGCAATCTTACCTTAGATATGCTTCACGATGAGTTCCATGTGGTGAGGTGTACCGATATGAGATTTGGGGAAATGGAGCACTGGTATCAGATTTGTACTCAGAGTCAGCAGATACCCTGAGTTGAGGTCTCAGAAGAGAGAGAACAAGTTGGATTCTTAATTTCTGCATATACAATATACCATAGACAGTGAATAAGAAATGGATGATGTCCTAAATAAACGCTGTTAGATCATACACAATTTAAATGTGCCACAAATATTTCATACAGTTTTTCTTTTGTGAATAAAAGTGTTTCTGGATGTGATGTTCAGAAGCCAAATTTACACTCAAATGGTGATGCCTAAAAGAATCAACCCCCTCCACTTTGGCCAGTGTTCAGTGTTTATTACCATATGTCTCAACAATTATTATTTTTTAATTTACTAAACGTTATCAATAGCAAAGTTCAAACAATAAAATGCTTGCAAACATACTGTATGTACATGTATAATTGAACTGAAGGTTTTTGGCCTAAGGTGGAGTTATTTGAGGATCCCACATTGGACATGAGGGTTATTTGGTCATTTGCAATTCAGAAAAGATTTCATTTCACTGTATAATTGTGGAAGATTTCTTTTTATAATATTAATTAACATGCTCAGTTCTTCACTGTAGTTTTCATTCTAATATGTTTTACATTGGAAAAACTTGATTATAATGAACTAAATATTAAAAAATGAATATGGTTAATAACATGGGGAGATTATGTCATGAAGTTGACACACATGGCTGAACATGATGTGTGAAAGCAGCATGGAGCGGCCATGTTTGCCATCATAGCAGTACATTAAGTATTCATTAGCTGTGTGGCTGTATGACGATTCTTACTTACCGCTGTGTGATTTGAGTTGTAAATTAATGTCACTACTAGATTAAGTCCTCCAATACAATAAATCTTCCCTCTGAGTTTAATAACATAGATTATTCAAACATAACTGTCATGTGACTTCAGATGTAATCTAAACTAAATGCAGTATATCGGGGTGGACTGTTCCAGATTTAATTTGTTCTTGAGAAGAAATTTCTTCTGAAGTCAAAGTGCGTTCTTTGTTAACTTTACAATTTGTAGAAAAAAAAAAGTTATATACTTTAAAGAACTTTAATCCTCACATAACACTTTAAGTTTTTATGCTACACTTATATAAATGCACTTGATATATCTCACTATCCTGTTGATTTAACTAATATATGTCACCTCAGTATTTTTCCTATGTTGTCTGTTCCTCCTGCTTTCCCCTCCCCTCTCTGTTTGTGTGTGTCTGACCTCATCGTGGGCGTGGCTACACTCACCTGTACACCTGGCTTCCTGACTCACCTGCCACCAATCATCTCATCAGCCTGCAGTATAAGAACCCTGGTTTTCCACTCTGTCTTCCCCAGATTGTTTAGTCCACTGGAATTATCTTGTCTGCTCACAGTTTATCTTCTCCTTGTGTTGTGTATTCCAAGTGCTCTTAGTAATTCAGTTTCCCTTGTGCTTCAGAGTTTCCTGCCAATCTGCCCACGATCTTCTCGTCCCGCTTCAAGATCCAGTCCTTTTTTTCAGAAAGTCAAGTGCACCAGGGCCACGTGACCTGAGAAATTTACTGATATAAACCAACTACAAGCTAATGTTGGAGTGAATTTCCTTGCTATGTCACATATATCAGGAATCCAGAAAAAAAAGAAGAAAATGAGGGTGTTGGCAAGGGTTTTAGACCCAAATCATAAAGTGAAGCCCAACTTTTATCAGTCATCTCAGAAAGCTGCTCCAGCCAGGCTGAAGAGGCAAACGATAGCCAGGAGGCTAACGGCTAAAGGATAGCCAACGTTACATTATTAGCCAAGAGGTATAGCCAGCATCAAAGAACTGTGAGAAAGAGGATGATGTCAATAACTGCAAAGACCTTCTGAATGTGTTTATGTAGGAGAGAGAGAGCACATATATGAGTAAAGGAGATTTAGAGAGGGCCCATTCACCAGACATTTTCAGGGGCCAATTTGTCTGGGCAGGCCTGCACTAGAGTAAAGTGGACCTTGGCTCCCAGGATACAGCTCAACACAACACATAAAATCTTCAGAAAGTTTTGTGGAATTAAATATATATTCATTTTTGGCTGACCTTATTTTGCATATGCTATGTCATATGAGAGCCCTCACACCCTAATTGAAAGTTGTGATTTTGAACTTAAAAGGCTAATTTAATTAACAAAATAAGAGTCACAACATGCGTACAGCCACACACACACAGACACACACACACACACACACACAAACACACAGCTGTCTTGTAGTACCCTTCCCCTTCCTTGCTAACATTAAATCTAGTTTTTATGCTCAGATAAGACTCAAGCTGTTTATTGTATTTATAACAAGGTGACTGAAAGGTTACTGATGAGCTGTAAATGAATAAATATTGATTTGAGGTAAATATATGTAAGAAAATAAAAAAATAAATATGCAGGAAGTTTTACAAGTTAAAGTTCCTTACAGATGTATTTAATGCATGTAAAATGCTGCTCTTATACTGGGTGACTTTCCCTCTTTTTGTTGTTTTTCCTTCTTCAGAGATGATGTCTCTGATTCGTGTGATGCTTAATATGTGCAGTACTTCTAAATTAAGTTTTTAAAGACCAATATAAACTCCCCAGAGAATACTTAATTACTTGTAATCTGGCTTGTTTTCTCACTAGTGAATTGGAGAATAACAAGTGCTGTCTATTTGTTTCCCATTACGTTTTTGCCAACATCGTCATCAAACAATACAAATATACGCTAACAATAACCTCACAAAACTGACATGGAAAATGGTTCTTGGTGTTTTTGCAGTCAATGCAAATTTAAACATCCCCTTAAGACATATTCTGTAAATATCTTATGCTTTTAATAATAATCTGTGGGGCGGGGGGAGGCATGATGGGGGGGCCCTCCTACGCCCCTGTCACTTGCCCGCTGGGGGCGAAGTAGGGGTCTGTGGCCCGGGGGAGAAACGTCGGCTCTGCCCTTGGGGTGCTGGCGGCGGGGTGGGCGTTGGCCCGCTCCCTCTGGGGTGGTCCTGGTCCTGGCTCTCGCCCTGTCCCCCTACTGGTTCTCCCCTGGGGCGGGCGCGTGGCTGTCCCTGGGGCACGTGACCTCGGGTTCCTCCCGCTCTGTGGGGCTGCAGGTGCTCTGGTGCCTTGGGTCTCTGCCTGGCTAC
>JBBPCS010047739.1:0-19352 GCA_037974645.1 Hollardia meadi
TGTTAAGTGTCATGAGATAACTTTGTTGTGAATTGGCGCTATACAAATAAAATTTGATTTGATTTGATTTGATTAGACATCACAAACAGATATGCGTCGGTGCATTCAAAGGCAGATTCCTTTAAAGTGGAGCATTTAATGTAAATTGTTTTAAATTATGCAACATAAGCCTCTTAGTCGCCTCTGTCATTTTAATTACCATCTTTCTTTAGTTTTTATTACTATTCAGAAGCAACAAACGACACATTAATTGTTTAACAAGACACAATGTAAGTTCCGTTACAGCATGAAATCTGAAATAGAGGCAATGAGTAACCAAAGAGTTAATGGGAATTACTATTCAGTATATAATGACTGATCAAGGGTAAATTATTTTATTGTATAATTGTGCTTCTACCTCTTTGCTGAGTCTGTATGTCAGTATCTATTTTAGTTCTATGTGGAACACTGGCAACTTAGAACAAAATGTTTCTGTCTCTGCAGCATGGAAAGTAGATCTCAGTGAAGTCAGCAGTACATATTCCTTTGCCTGAGTGGTTGGAGTGATTATCTGAATGTGATATCAAAGTTGTGAGTAACGAGGTGAGCCATGTGAGCATTTGTATGAAGAGAAAGAAGAAGTTTACTTGAGTTTACGAGCACTTCGTGCAGACTGGCCAATGAAGATGATGATAGGGAAGATGTCGGCCCGGTGTAGCCGGCGCACACAGTCCAGCCCCAACGGGAGCACACAGTGAATCCCCTGTAGGATGGGGAGAACACATGGAATATGGGTTTTTAAAAAAAGGATTTTTAAATGAGCATGTTAAGAGCAGTGTTATAATATATTTTAATGCATCATCTGTGAAGATGTTTAAAATTAAAATCAAGTGTTTTCACTTTTTCTTTGTACTTATTTCTAGGAGCACAGACTTAACTAGTAGCAACATAAAACTAGCAAAATGAAAAAAAACGCTGTTCGATGTAGCTAAACTACAGTATAAACACTGCTTTATGTTAGGTTGTCTTAAGAAAGAAGTGATGATGAGCTGATTATTGTGGAAGCAGCCGCTCTTTTATGATTATTTTATTATTATTATTATTATTATTTATTACTATTATGACATTATTCTAACAGACAGAAAATGACACTGGAACAAAATTAAGAATCTACAGCCATGCTAGTCTTGTGCCACTTGTGAGGCAAAGCAGTACTTTAAGCGGCTAAATGCTAAATGTCAGCATGCTAACATGCTCACAGTGAAAATGTTAACAGGGTGATGTTTAGCAAGTAATTACGACCGTGTTCACCAATTGTAGTTTAGCGTGTTAGCATGCTAACCTTAGCTAATTAGCACTCAGCTCCTCAACTGTGCTTTGTGTACAGACGTGTGTATATGTACTGTATGTATATGTGTACTTTTCACACCACAAAGCACTGAGCCCCAGTCTTTTTCTTTTTGAGTTAGCAGCCTCGACTGAAAGTGTCCAAATATACTGTAAGCTCTGTTTGCGTTGAATGTTCTGACCTTCTTCATGACTTTCTCCACACTCTTGAGGGTGTAGCAGCGGTTTCTTCCTTGTTCACACTCCTCCAAGATCTCAGACCTCTGAAGCTGAGCTGCGTGCTCACTGGGGCTCAGCACTTCTGTAGAGCAGAGGGGAGGGAGAATCAAAGAGGTCATCATATGAGAAGTTCAGAATGATATATATTTTCAATTATATATTTCAAATTATATATAAGGATATGGCACCTTTGTCTTTAGTAGTGGCATTATCTTGAGTTAATTGGTGTATTATCTGAAACGTGTATTATTTGATTTTCTTCTTCATGTCATGTGTTTTTGTTCTTTTAAATACACTAGACCATATCATGATCAAACTTTCCCGCAAACTCAATAAACTGATTTGACCCTATCTTTGCAGGGCACACTGGCAAACATTTACTGCCTTTATAGCCTCTGTCATTTTTACAGTATTAGTTGATTTCCTTCCTGGTTTGCTGTAAGAGACAAACGTGATCTGTCAAGTCAAACAGACGAATCTCTCAGCACAGGAAAGTGTGTCCTTCCTCTGTATCTGAAAGATTGTCCTCAGTGGCATATGTTCCAGTGGAAACAGATGATGAAAAAAATGCACAAGGTTTTGTTTTCAGTGTATAATGACACAGCTCTTACCAGGCTCACAGAGCTGAAAGCCTTGCCAGCCTGCCAGCTTCTTGTCCAGGATGCGTCCTAGGACGGTGGGCAGCAGCAGGACAGGCCTGCACACGGGTGGGTAGTGGGGGGTGACCAGGGTGTAGGGCATGAGGGATACACAACATTTGGCTGCAGATTTGTCACCTACAGAAGAAATAATACACACCGTGAGGAGATTCAAGAGGCAATAAAGTAAGATATTGTACTGTGACTGTACTGCTGTAGGCTACAGTACCTGAGTCTGTGTTCTTGGTCTTTTCATCCTCCACGCTGACCCACAGAGGGTTCCTGCCCTGTTGCCCGGTGCTGACAATCCTCACTGCCTTCTCCTTATCCTGGGGCACCTCACGCAAATCCTGGCAAGAGAGAGGAATATTCCCAGGAATGTGTTAGCACAGGGAAATTATGGATGGAGGTCAATGGGGGCTGGGAGATTATTATTACCTTTTGAGACTTCTTAGTTTGAAAGCTCATGTCTTCAATCGCTCGAATTAAAAGTCGCTGCGCCCTGTGTCATCAGAAATCATGACAAATTTTCAGTTTCAAGCACTGTGAGCGGTAATTTCATTTCACTTTGAAGTGATTATTTTTGCCTTACTACCTATTTTGACTAACAAAAAAAACTTTAGCGATTCTGTCCCCCACATTTCTATACTCCCATCAGTGTACCAACCTGTAATAGTTGGGTACAGTTCCACTCTGGAGGTCCAGTAGCTGACAGGGGTGAACTTGGCTGGCGTGCCATGAGTCCTCGGTACCAGCGGGTCGTGTGTTGGTCACGTGAAGGATGTCGTTGCAGAACACGGCCAGGGTTCCGTTGGGGCCAGCAGGGAGGGACATGTTGACACGTACGTAGAAGGAGTCTCCGGATGATGCCTCATTGTTCTGCAGCTGCTGCAGCAGCACCTCATAGTCTGCATGGACGGAGGAGGATATTTGTGTATTATACATCATTTACATATGATGTCATCTATAACGTCTTCACTTGTTGTGCACTGTAACTTTGATAGTAGACATATAAGCCCCATTGTCCATTTAAGACTTCTGTAACTACCTGCCAAAAAGTTAAAGGAATATTTCACCCTCTTATATTTCTACAGTAGACAATGGTAAATACATCAGTTAGTACTTGTGTAGTTGTTTGACCCAAGTGACTGACTGACAAACAATGCTACCCTCTCTTGATATAGAGGCTTAATATAGCATTACACACAACAAAATGGGCTGAGAAAAGTAATATAGACCACCAAGAAGTAATTCATGAGCTCCAAAGTACTTGGCGCATACAAAGGTAATTGCCTTTCTTTACACTTTTAAAATGTCTTGGTGGATTTTTCTTTTAACACCACATCAAATAAAAAGTCATTCGGTTTGAGCACATTTGCTCCAGTTATTTTGTTTTCTTCAGCGTCCTCGCACAGGTATTTATGTTGACGTGCTTAATCACTGGTTAGGTCAGTACTGAGGCCATGATATTAATCACTCTTTAATTCAGTGTATATTGGTGATGAAATATCCAGGAACCCTGATTGTTGAAACTGTTTGGTGGAATGTGTTATTTGCCTTGGACAGTGTAGCTAGCCCATTAGCTAGCCAGTAACAGATCTGGCTAAAGGTGTAGGTGCTCCTTGCCCTGTTAATGCAAAACAAAGACACCCTCATAAACACAGCAGGTTGATCAACACCATATCTTGTTGCTATTCCAACCAGTCACAGTTACCTGAGTCACATTGTGTGGCAGGTGACCATCCCTTTGACCTCACAGGAAGCAGTGTGCTTCCTGAAGGCCATAAACTTTTTATGTCCAGCTAATTATGGTTAGTGTGATTTGTTTTTATCACAGTCCGGCCTTATGCCTTTGGTCTTGCACTTGTCTTTACAAATGTTTGTGTATGTGTGTGTGCAAAAGCTGATTTTTGTTTGTGAAAATTAAAACAGCAAAGTGTAAAATACATTATTTTGTTGTTGTGTGTTTACAATACCGCTGTACTGGAGTTAGAAAGTAAATTAGTTTTGCTTATTGAGAATAGAGTGGAATTTGCTTTAAAGGTGAAGTCATCATGAAATGCTTTATGATGAGATATATCATCTTGGCATGCTGTGGGACATACCATCTTGCCTGGGCCGAAGAGAGAGGTGACAGAGGCCTGTGATTTGACCAAGAGCCCACATAGCTTCCTCTAAAGTGGAATCCTCCAGCACCATCCTCAGAGCCTTCTGGTTCTGCTCGTACTTCACCTGTAGAACAGCAGTATTCTAAGAAATGCCTTCATTTAGGCAGTTCAATAAGAATTAGTGTTTCAGAAACATACTTAGACCCACCTCCACTATCTGTGCCCCGGGGCTGATACCGACAGTATGGGCAGGGGTTCCTTCTGTCACCTGGTGCACAAAAACTCCAGTCTTATTGCCTCCTACCACTGCCAGCTGGCTGAGCAGCGCCTCCCCCTGGAAGGAGATGCTGAGCACACGGCCGTTGACGCGAATTGCTTTCGGACGAGAACGCATCAGGAAAAGAGGGGCTGTAGTTCTTGACAGGCTGGTGAGATAGACAGATTTTGATTATTGCAAGGATAATTTCTTTTCTTTTATGGAAAGGACAATGTTATATCTCTCTGAGCACAGAGAAAATCCTTTCATACAATTCAGAATTTACAGTATACAGCTCTACCTAGAATGATACATCTTTAGTAGGGAGTGGCTCAGTACTTTAGCACATTGGATTTGACAATGTCTATGAGTTAAGGTGCCGAAGCTCAGCTTTAATGTAAGGATGTTTACACTTGCATTAGATGATCGGTGTAAGAATTGGAGCCTTTTTGGTCACACTAGTGGCAGATTGTCACTGTTATTTGGTTGGTCCACAACTTCAGTCCAGACAGAAATATCTCAACAAATATTGGATGGTTCGCCATGAAATTTGGTACAAACTTACAAACTTCTAACAACTTTGGTGATTCTTTAACTTTTCTGCTTGTAAACCTCAGTAATATGAGACTCTTTATTTATAACAATGTAGGTCCAGTGGACAACCTCACCCCTCGGTGCTGGAGCCATTAGAACAGGAAAGCCTGGGTGTCTGCTTGTCTTCATTCCCCACTAAACGAAAGAGAGGCTGTTTAATGATTTGGCATCAGGGTTTTTTCCCAGGTTGAAAATAATGTCAGAGTTAATGTGTCACTTTACAGCCCTGGCAGAGATTCAACGCTGAGCAAAAGCTAATGAAGATCGTGCCAAACAACAGCAAACCACCACCCCATGCACAACACAAAGACAGACAGACACCAAAACAAAGAAAGTTCATATGTTTTCTGTACACACCGTTGGGGAGAAACACAAAGTCGTCCAATAGACAATCACTGTCTGTTTCCAAGCTACAAGAGAAAAAAAAAAACACAACTACATGAACACCTCCATCAGGTTTCTCTCTGTCTGCCTCTTTCACATACAAACACGTTCCACACACAATGCTGAAAAAGTTCTTTTATACTGAGCTTACTTTAATAAAGAAGTAAATGCTGTTGCATAACTATATGTTACAACCCGGAGACGTGTTTGTTGAGTAGGTATAAATATAGCCTAATGATGATATAACTACGAATTACGTAGACCAATTAAGTCTATCCACAGTGTGCTCTCACTGAGGTTTGTCTTGCTCCAAAACAGCCTCTGCTTGCAGCTCTCATGTGTTCTATATTTTACTCTCGATTGCTCTTATTTGTGTTTCTCTTGGTATTTGATCCTAGTTAAGCACCACTTATTCTTGTAAATCATAACCCACCCGGATGACATCGTGTTAACAGAAGGGAATGCAGAAGTCACCTTCAAGTCATCCCTCTTTGTTAGGTGTGCTGCCAACAGCCTTGGAACTCATAATGTGCTTGCAAGTACACACACCTGCTGTCTGCATACACAGTTTCCTCCCTTCTGCGGAGGGACTCAGCACCCGGGGGCTCTACGTTTCGGGATCGGACACTACTGACAGCAGCATCTTCACACTGTACAGACACACATGGTATACACATACACAAATGTGAATTCAATACAGTATAAAAAAAGTCCAACAATCAAGAAAAAAATAAAATCAGGTAAAATGATCAGTCACAAAACAGACTTTAGGGCTGCGTATTCTTTGAAATGTTTCAATACAGGTGCCAACATGATACCTGAGTTTCGGTACAGATACCAAAACTTTTTTCAACAGCTTACTATAAGAAATACAAACTCTTTTTTTTCCAACTAATCTCTTTTTTTGTTGTTGTTATTTTACAAAATATGTCAAAATACATATTTATCCCTCTGTGGCACTCAGCCCGAAGTCCATTGGCTCCCACGGTAAACATAAATATAAATATATACTTTATATTTTTGAAAAGGCCTAATTAATTTCCTAAAACAGCTATTTGTTACAGTTTTAGAGTCATCCATGAGCACATTTCTGTGCATGACACAGTGTAGTTCGGCCGAAAGATAATAGTTCCCACATGAAACTGCTCACGACAAGGTCTGTGGATTATCTTGAGTGACCGAGTCATGATTTCTGGAAAGTTTTTTAAATGTACTTTTTTGGTGCTTTGAGCACCACAAGCTGAGTGCCATCTAGTTGCATTATATTTGAGAGAAGGCAGACATCTCTACAGCTGATATCTCTAAAATTTGGCAACTCACACCAAAATAATCTAGATGGTTAAATAGCACTACAGGTAAGACGAAAAATATGTATTTTAGATTTTGGGGTAAACTGTCCCTTTAATGGGGCTCTGCGGTACAGAGAAATACATAAAGCTTAGATCAGTTCATTGGTTTTCGTTTACTTTACTTGGTCAGTGTTCAAAAAGTATTGTTCTGTACCCAGCACCTAATGAAATAATTGCGGCTGATCTTACAGACACACCTCTGAATTGTAGGAACTGAGTGACATGGGATTGACTGCATCCATGCGACGAAGTCTGCGTCGTGTTGGGAACTGGGATTCTTCACTGCTGGATCTCAGGCTCTCCCAGTCCACCTCTGTCTCCTTTGACAAAAACCCAGAACCCTGCATTAACATTATTAGTTCTGTATGTGTTGTGTTTATGTGTGTGCTGATAGGTGCTTGTGTGAGAAATTACATCACAACTCTGCCGTTGTTCCCTGTGGCTGGCTTTTGTCTGCAGACTGAAGACCTGCTCTTGGAGCTCCACCAGCTGACACCTCAGGGTGTCCTTCTCAGCCAGGACGCGGGCGATCATTGCCTGGGCTTCATCTCTGGATAGGTATGCCTAGAAGGGTGCACACAGGCACACCTTTATTATTAATGCAAATAGACACAATCAGGCTACTTTACGCCTCATGTAGAAACCACAGCAGCATGACAAACACGATTCCTTAAGCGGTCACATGGCACCTGTAACTCAAAACGTGGATATACACGTCTCTGTCATTCATTGTTTGAGTATGAGGATTAATGTTCGTGCCAGCTTCACTGCCAACAAGGTGTGTGTGTGGTGTGTGGTATGTAGGATGTTGTCAATGTGCCGTTTGTGGATGGCAGCTAACTATCTTGTGACACATTCTTGTGAAGATAACAACTCATGAAGTTCGAGTCATATACATGACATGATATGATGACATGATAAATCCTGCCCCCTACCATGTTAGCAGATGGGTCTTGGGCCAAACTGAAAACTTAAAAGAACACGTCAAATTTTTTTTTTTGCAAACATGGTTTCTGTCATTTTAGGCAGTTCTTATCATGCTGATGTATGTTTTAGTGTTCATTTTTCAATGTTCAATTATTTGGTGCTATAAAAAGGGGGGGAAACATCATGATTGACAGCTAAACCCTGCCCACAATGGAGTCGGGCGGGTGTATGGACGGGAACTCGATACTGGGGCTCCACTGCCCGATCACTACTATGCAGAGTTTTGCTCCAAATATCTCACCAGCACAAGATGGCAGCACTTGTGTTCGGGATATTTTGGCTTCATTTATGTACAGTGGGAGGAAGTGGTGATCGGGAGTGGAAGTGATAAAATGTGCACTTGAGCTAAAGTCACACAAAATCCAGCAATGTGGCACCTTCCCACAAGATTGTTTTCATGCTTTACAATGGTACCGCAGTGAAACCAGCAGAAAATAAAGTTTTAATTCTCTGATTCACTGCTTTGTTCGTGCTAACACTCCCTCAATAAATAATGCAGATGGAGTTGGCCTTTAAATGAAAGAGCAAGTTATGCCAACACCACAGCCACGTTCATGCAGCTCAGCAAAGCATACAGTAAGCACGTTCCACTAATTATATCCAGGAGCTGTCAAGTATTATAAGAGTCTTGTGTTGTTGGTTACAGCACAGCTCCAGTGGAGCATCTGGCAGCTACAGTATGTGACTTTCTTGTGGCCACTTGACAGTTGCCAAGCCTCAGTCATGCTTAGAAAAGCAACTGGAAGACAAGAACCTGGAAAATGTTACTCCATGGCAACAGCAGGTGAAATGTAGCAAAACGCAATGTTTATGTGTGTGTAAAAGTTGTTTACTTTGATGCTGCTCGCTGGCAAAAAGAATAGTTATTCTAGAAGAAGAGAGTTTAACCAATGCCCCTTGTGAAAAAGACATAGAGAGCCACACACACAACAGTTACAGGTAGGGACAATCAGAGCCAAGAGGGCTGGTTGATATTTGATTATTTACAAAACAGCACAGCTGACACCTTCAACAACATGTTATGATGGAAGATAACTTCCAGACAAGACAAATACATAGAATCTGAAACAGAAAATTGCGCTGGGAAAGCTAAATTAATGGTAACCAGAGAGAGGAAAGTTTGAGTTATCAGTTCCTTACTTGGTCTCTCTCTGCCTGCAGCTCTCTCATCTGGTTCTGGATCACAGTGTTCTTCTGCTGGTGCATGTTACAGTCCTGGGTCAGCTGCTGCACCTCGAGGCTCAGGCTCTGCTTCTGATCCAACAGCTGAATGCAAACACACACACACACACACACGTTACACCAAAGTGGCCTGAAGCGTTTTGGAGATATATTACAGATGTGCAGGACTTGATGAGCAGGTCAAAGCTCTGCTAAGCCACACACGGACACTGTTCTCTGGAATGGTGGTATCTAGTATTAGCATTTAACAGTTTCTCATTGCTTTTTATTGTATTGTATTGTTTGCTTTAACTTTAATGTACTAAGGTGTTTTATGTAAGAAATAAACAAATTGCTCAGGAAGTAGCTCTATTTTTGACAGAGAGTTTACGAAATTTGCATGATGATTCCTGATGCATGACAACTGAAACACAGAAAAACAAACACACACACACACACACCGCTTGTTTCTCTGAAAGCAGCTTTTCATTGTCCTCTCTGTAACACCTGAGCTGGTCCGCAAGCTCCACCTGGCTGTCTATGGCCTCAGCCAGGTCCTGGGCCAGGATGTCCTGACGAGCCTGACAGGAGCACAGCAGTGACAGCAGATACAAACATGGAGACACAAGTAGCTACAGACTCTTTCACCGTGTAAAGATTATGAGTAGATGCTGCCCACATAAATCAGCTAATAACACAGAATCACTAAGTCATTGTTCTCACTGGATCCAGTTTTTCCGCCTTCACCAGCTGGCAGCGCAGACTCCTGACTTCCTCTTGCAGCAGAGTCTCAGGGTGAGGGCCACACCTGAGTGAACGTCGCTTCTGGAACTCATTCTCTGTTTGTGCCTTCTGCAGCTCAGACTGCAGCTGATACACCTGCCACCACACAAGAACAACAATGTAGGTGGGACGGCGACTACGATTATTTCCAGTCTCAAAATAAACGGATAAGTAAATCAACTTTTGTCTATAAAATTTAAAATTATTGTGACCAGAACCCAAGGCGAGGGCCTGAAATGGTGTGTATTGTCTCAGCAACAGTACCACATTCCCACATGGACCTGGATAATTTTTTTGGCAATTTTGCTTGATAAATTAATGATTAATCAATGATCAAAGTTATTGTTGATTCATTTCCTGTCAGTCAACTGATTAATCAAATCAAACAGACAGCGAAAAATGTTACTCTTTAAAACTGGCAGTCCAGAACCAAAATATTACAGCTTTGACTCAAACAGAACATCAGTATTGCCTCAAAAGCATCTCTGCTCTTTAGTGGCACTCATCATTGCATACTGAGCCACTGGATTATAGGGGTAAAATGATGGTCAAAATGGACTTTTAGTCTTTTTATTGGGAAAAGCTCCAAAACACTGGATCCTGCACCCTTCCCATAATGCAACTCAGTAGCATCTTCAATTACACCCTGTGTGACAGGTATAAATGTTTCAAAGTTTGTGCCCCTCATGTCACTTTCTCAGACAAGGCTCTTCCACACACACAAAAGACGTTAAACAACTAATTTCACAGACATAGCCTCCCTAGGCATACGCAGTATATTCTTCTTAATCGCCAGCGGGCTACAATGCCCACATTTCGGTTATTCAACCCTGACCTTTCCTTTACATGAGATCACAGCTTTGTGTTTCAGGGAGGAGAGACTCCTTCTATGTATTTTTGAGTTTTCTAATGTTAGAAACAGACTTCAGTGAGGATCACCAACCTGCAGGTTGAGGTCATGCAGGCGCATGTTCACGGCTGATTTTTCCTCGATGGCTGCTGTGTAGCGCATATACAAGTCACACTTCTCATCCTTCAGCTGAGTGACTTCATGTTGCAAAGAACACAAGTGTCTCCGCATGCGTTCATTTTCAGACTGAAGGCGTTGGGACTTCTCCTCCTGCCCCATTGTCTGCCTGATCTCTGACTCCAGGGAGGCACAGCGTGCACTCATTCTGCTAGCCTCACAGCGAGCCTCCTGGAGCTCCTTCTGCATCCCTGTTACTGCTCTGACCAGATACTCTGTCAGCTCCGAGTACTTTATTAGACCTGCAAGGAGAGTGGTGCAAGTCATACATACAGCAAGAGAAACAAAGAGACAAATGTTCTCCTAAAATGCAGGAAAGCCTAAAAGCCACTGACCGCTAAATCTTGAAGGCTCAGTGCTGGGTTTGCGTCCAGTGACTTGGGTGTACAGGATCGGGTAGTGGATCATCAGGCTCTCCAGCAAGGCCACAGCACCGTTCCTCCCCTGGGTCCTCAGCAGATCAAGCATATAGCCTGGAAAGAGGAGAGGACAACCTTTGACTTCATCTTAAGATATGAATGTCATTAAATTACTGATCAAATCAACAGGGAGGAAAAAAAACTGTTTCCTCTATTCCTCTATCTGCAATTTAATTTTTCCTAAGAGAGAAAGCACACTAACAGTAATAAACAATATTCCTCAATAATAACAGTAATAGTAATAATCCAGGACGATACACTCTCAAACTCTGTCAGGCAGCAAAACATGTTGGTTTTACTAATAAATATTGTTCTTAGCACTGAAGAGTCACTGGAATTTCCTTGGTCTCTTGGTAATATACTCAACAGTCAGTGCAAACAAAACAGGTGCAGTAAAAGAGGACAAACAGAATCCACATGTCATCTACACCCCAACTCCATGAACGGGCTTTTAACTTTCTTTTCAATCCAAGAAACAAGCCAAGTCAGAAATCTCACTGGTTCTCATGCTGCGGTTGGTGAGGTTGTGGCAGGAGAGGATCTCATCCTCATCCATCTCTGTGAGCACCCTGGCCTGCCTCAGGTACGGGATCAAGATGCATGGTCGCACCCCCAAGGAGATCCGGTGGCGGTTGTCGTTAATCAGTTCCCACAGTTCCTCCTCGCTCATCTCTCGCAGGTCTGGACCCTCAGGAACACACTCCCCTGCCATCTGGAGTGTGTTGTTTGTGGGTTTGACAGAGAGATTTGCCTGCTGCTGAGGCGCTGGGCACAGCTGGAGTGAACACACACTGCAAAACACTTGTTCCTGGAAAAAGACAGAGCAGTAGGCTGACTGGAAAAGGCAGAAAAAGCACTGTATCCGAGCCAGGCTCTTTCCACGCCCTGTAGGTGTTTGTTTCAAAGCATGTGTGTGTGTGTGTTTATGTGTGGGCGTGTAGGAAAACCTGTAAGACAAGACCTGTGTGAAGCAGTACAACAAGGGACTAGTGAGGTTGGCACAAACACATGCATGGTGCAAACAAAGCTGAAACACAGCCTCTTACATACAATCAGACACACGCACGCACGCGCGCACACACACACACACACACACACACATTAGTCATGTGAGCCACACATTATTCTCTTCCATTCACTTTCACTGAAACGTTTGTTTGCTTTTAACAGCTAATTCAATATCTAATCACACCATAAAGCTCTGCCTCGTTTTATGAGAGAGGGCAGCCAGATTTGACTGTCGAATGGAGTCACAGCCTATAGTGTAAATGAACAAAAACTCTCGCTCAGAAAGAAACATTTGATGAGTACGCCTTAATAATTCCTAATCACAGTACAGCAAACACAAAGCACGCCGCCGACAGGAGCAAACACTGAGCTATGAAGTGCAAAGTCCTCTGGTAGAGAAGGAAATAAGGTCTGAGGTGTAACTGATTAGAGTTGTCAGCACAAGGTCATACTGTGGGATAACTTACCACCTTTGTGTGTGAACTTACTGTTTATTGTACTGTATGCAAACAAATGGAAGCTATCAACCTACTGTAAATGATGTAACTGGCATAAAGACTTTGGAGTGTGTAGGAAATCTAGTGAACTCACCAGCTACAGGAAATATGTAAATTAAAAGAAATAGTGTCTAAGAATAACTTTTAAGCCTTTATTGGGCGAGGGACCATATTTGGTAACTTCAGTGTTGTGATATAAGAATAATATATATGATATAAATATATTATTATAATATAATAAGTCTTGTAATATCCTCTAATATCCTCCTCTGGGGTTGAAATTTTGAATTTCCAAGTATTTCAATGAGTGCCCTATAAAGGGTTAATTGCAAAAAACTTAAGTAGTATAAATACTTCAAGAATAATATTTGTGTAGAGCTTGAGCAGTCAAAGGACACAAAAACTGTGTCACACAAAGTGATTTCCAACTAAGTTTAAGAGAAGGTCAAAGGATGTTGTTAGGGTACACGTGCCAGTCAACTACAATCTGTGACTCACTTAAAAAGACGTGGCAGTCATCCAATAGACAACATTAATGCATAAGCTCAATGGACCTCAAAAAATGACTGATTACTTTATAAACTTACAAACACTACAACTCTACTGCTCAGCACGGCAGCGCATGTTTCACCAAAGTTTTAGAATTAACAAAATATGATCCTCTCACTCACATCGCCTCTACAAAACTGTCTGAAGTAAACGATCCAGTGTTCTGTAACCTGACCAGCCTCTGTCAACAGTACACAGCTTGCTTATCTCCATCAAATCATTTCAGTGCAGGCTACTGAACACTGTTAAGGATTTCCCCACAGAACACCTATGTTATATATACAAGGAAAATAGGACAGCAATAAGAAAGAACTGCTGGAACAACAGAAATTATATCATGAAAAAGTATTTTTGTTACATCCTCATCTATTTAGCTGCAGAACAAGAAGGGAATTGGAAATTGGTAATTACACTGAAATGTTTTAAACCAAAAAATGAACTCTGGGGCAAGATCCTACACATGTAGTATGTGCAGGATTGATGTGGACATGTTTCATGAACACCAAAGCCTTTTAGAGAATTTGTCGACTTTGACCTCAGAGTGTGACTCAGAGGGATGGAAGGAAAAAATGCCTGCTGGGGAATTTCATCAAGTTAAGTCTTTAACAGCGTGATAACCAGACATTTGTTTGACAAGATGAGCTCAGACATTCTTTGTAAGCACAAGAGACAATATATTACTAAAGTACAAGCGCTTTCAGTTTATATGCTGACAAAGGTTTTCTGCATGAAGAGGACAGTGTTCCTATTGTCTTAGCTCCTTAAAGTGAGACTGTGTAACCTTTAATGAACAGAAGCATCCAAAACAAATAATGTAAAAGGTACTGTATCAGTAACACAGGTAGAGAGAAAGGCTGTGAACTGACTCAGTAATGTCACAGCAGTATCTTTGCTAACCTTAGCTACATTAGCAACCATAAGCTTGTGGTCATACCAGACCAAGTAAGGCTGCAGCAAAAAAAAGTTATATTTCTTCTTTCAAAAGTGATGATGAGGTCACATATATAGTTTAGACTAACAGTACACATGTGCTGCACATGTGTCATAATCATGTAGGTAACTGGGAATAAGTCTTTAAATGGCAACAACTGAACCCTGCTCTGGACCTGGTGTGAATCCAAGAAGCAGATTACATGATTAGGATTTGGTTTGGTACAATTGTTTGACTAAAGAGGTCACAAGTCTCCTGTCTCATAGACAAGAGCAACTTCAAGGAAGTGCATGTATGAAATAATAGTATAGCAAAGTGCTGTTATACTGGAAGTGCAGGAAATGCTTTGCTGTTGCGTCACTGCACTCCAAAGAAGAGTACACTGAAGACATCTCCTACTTAAAAATACTGTAGATCCCCTTTCTACTCAGTAAGTGTGGGTTTTAGATTGGATTAGTGAGAGTTTAGATTTAGGTTAAAGAAGAGTTTGAGGAGTAGTTTGAGTAAGAGGAGATGCAGTGGGGTGGGGTGTCCCCAGGTGCTGTTGAAAATCCATCTAGTCACAGTACAAGATGGTGTTCATGAAGAACAAGCAATCTGAGGAGCCAGTTCAACAGCATTTAATGGACGAGGCTCGGTGGCCATCCTCACGAGTCACATTTGTAAGTGTTGAAATCAGTTGACATACAGCAATGATTCCATTAAGGACTGATGGCCTGCGGTTGCGTGTCAGCTCTGTAAAGCTGTGACATATTGGACAAGTTGCATTTGTTATGTTGTATAATTTCAGTGCTTGACAATGACTTGACATTGTGAACTAGGTCAGGTGTGGTCAGTTTCATCAGCAGAGTATTAAGTAGGCTAATCTCCAATGACCACGTGTGGTGTTTCACTCCCACACAGATGAATAACATAATACAGATCCCAGCTTTAATTTCCTCCCAAGCATTAAACGCAATAATATCACCCTAAGATTTAGCTGTGCTCACAGACACAGCAAAATGTGTGAAATGTGTCCGCTCCAGCTTTGGACCAACACCACGCCACCCAGAATCACTTGGTCACACAATTATGTCATTGTTAAGGACTAATACAGGATATATTAAACACAAATACCGTTATTGAACATGTTTTGCGCAGTTGCCCCAACAGTAATTATGACTGCACGGGCCCTGGGCATGTACTCCATAAATGATACAGAAGCCAAAGACAGTAAGAAATGGCATCGAGCCCTAACACAGTGCAGTGGCTGCACCCATTTCTTTATGTATGTTTGAACAGTATACTGTGCATGTCATTGCTATAGGTCAGTCACATGTTTTTGCAGATGTCACTTTAACAGTCTATGTCAGGTGAGATAAATATAGGTGTGGCTACTGGTTAGCGAAATGCTAATGGTGCACAATGAGAAAATCAGTAGCATCAACACTGATTAGCCACGTCCCAATTTTACAACTTATATTATTTTTATACAATATAAACAATAATAATTGTAATCATACACATACTACTGTACTCAGAGGAAATTATAGAATATATGTACGTAACCAAACTTGACAAACTTCACAAAAGAAACCAACATGTAAGATTCAATACTTTTTTGTTTGCTGTCTCACCTCCATCCACAGTTCTCTATAAATGATACATGCCGTAAAATGTGCATTGATTTTGCATGTTTTCTTATGTGATTATGACCCTCAAAAAATAATATACTTTGATGACTATACAATATTTGTCTATGAAAGAAATGAAAATCATTTAAGAAAACAAGGCTACACAGATACAACAGTGGCTGAAATTGCTGTTATGAAAACCAGACATAATAAATGCTGATGATAAAACAGTGACCTCCGACATAAGTTACTTGCAAAGGAGATTATGATCTGATAGCAAGGCTACACAAAGTGCACACAAAAATTCTACAACAGCAGATATGCACTGGATGTTATGAAACACAGATTGATCTAAAGGTACTTATTTATTATTATTGTTGTTTTATTTTCTAAAATACATTTTTTAATTTATAGTTGTGAATGAACAGGTCCCTTGTTCCCACGGCCTTGTCTATGAGGCTGAATGGTTTCCGTTATCAAATTACATTTCTTTTGTCATTGCTGCATTAATGAATGTGACAATTAGCAACCCTACATGTTTAACTAACCTTCCATCAGTTAAAAGTTTCCTTACTGGCAACTGGATTGAAAAAGCCAAACACTTTGAAGGACCTGGTTGTTTGCATTACTGTTTCTTTATTTTTTATAATTTTTTGTGTCACAATCAGTATCTAATTCAAAACATAAATGAAGACAAACATTAAAATAAATGACCTTCTATTCTTTCAGGTCATCACTTATCTAATCTTTCCCTCTCATCCTCACCTTGTTTTGACTCCCTGTTCATCCTCTGCACTTCTCTTCCTGTACTCACTGTCATGTCTATATCATCCCCTCACTCTCAGGACGTCTCCTGCTCCAGGGCCTGTGTCTGTGCTGCCAGTGCCAGTGACAGCCTGCGGAGCGCCCCCTGGTGCTGGGGGAACTCCTCACACACGTGGTGCAGGATGGTGCTAGCAGCGTGCACACGCTCTGTCTGGCTCTGCAGAGCGGCTCCGACGGATTCGCTGGTGGACGAGGCTTGGTAGCTGCCCTCACACAACCCCTGCAGCTTCTTGGTCCGGCTCTGTAGAGCCACTAGGTGGGCCAGGTTCTATGGGGGGGGGGGGGGGCAGGATAAAGAGTGAGTGTGGATATGTTTTGTGCTATCACTTGTTAGAATAGAAAAATGTACACAGAAGGTGGAAGAACAATGAGCAGTTGTCTCTAGCATTCTTGGTATGTGGAAGTGATTTCCATTTCCTATGATGTCAGTAATTTCACACCTTCATACTTCATACTCCTTCTGGCAAAAGGCTGAGGGTGCATATTTTCAGTTCCGGATTTACACATACCAGTTATCATTTATTTCTTTGGTAGCTTAAAAATGAAGACAGTGCACTTGTATTAACAGCAAAAAGTCATTCACACATGTAACAAAAGTATAAACGAGTATAGTGTACAAATACACACTGGCAACACAACGCAGAGCAGATTTACAGTATATTTACATGGTAGAATGTATTACTGTGTTGTAACGCAGTACACTGTGCAGTATGTGCTCCTCACCCTGTCTTTGGTGTCCTGAAGATTTACGAAGTCAGGGTCAAGTACGTAGCTGGTGCCGCAGAGTTCTATCAGCTGCTGCTTCTGCTGCGCAAGCCTGTCGCTCACACTCACCTGGCTCTCCTGTAGCTCCCTGATCACCTGCTCACTCTCCACCACTTGCTGAAGACATACAGTACATGAGATAACTGAGCAGCATACTTCAGGCACGTATGCAGAAATGCAAAATCCACGTCTCCTACCTTGTGTGTGTCCTGGATCTTGCGCTGCAGGCCCTGCGTGACACGCTTCAGTTCGCCCTTTGAGGTCTGTTTGTGGGAGCTGTGGGCCATGGTCTCCCGGCGTAGGACGATGGTCTCCCTCCTCGCCACTGTTGCTTCACTCTCCCTCAGCAGCCGCTCCTGCTGCTTCATCAGCTGGTCGAGTCGCACCTGCACACGCACACACACAAGATCTAGTATGCAACAAACCAAGCCTTACAAGTTGTGATTTGCAAATTTCCTGAACCTCATGAAAAACAGGGTCAATAGATATTACACAAAGATAGAAACCCTTTAAGACAACATAGTGAATATCTACCAATGAAATAAAACCACTGAATATAATATTACAGCCAGTGAAAAGTATGAAAAATTTGCTATTTTAAAAAATGTATTAAATGATGAAAGGGGGTAACATCATTAAGGTTTTAAATATCTGCAATGAATATTAACACTTTTCCATAAAAAGCAAGTTACAAGGAAATTAAAATAATCCTTCTTGGGAAAATAGAAAGTCAAAATATAGTGGGTTTATAAATAAGTGGGTTTTTCAGTTTTGGAGCTATATATTTTTTATTACTGTAAAACCTTCTGGAACATCTACTTGTTAATAATTATCCATAGGTTCTCTTGGATGCTCAGTACAAATTTCAACCTAATCTAGCAAAAAATTAGCCACTGGTGAAACTTAGAATTCCCCTTTTTCAAATTACCCAGCCATTCGTTTTCCCTCATTATAAATGTTTGCTTCACCCAAACCACTTACTATGGAATTGTTTTGTATGCTCTTTTGTCTTACAGACTCTTCTGTAACAATGGACTGAGAAAGATGAAGGAAAGAAAAGACTGGGGAAGTTGTTAAATGCTCCAAAACCACCTGTTTGGAACAACCCATAGGTAAACAGGTTCATTGGTAACAGGTGATAGTATCATGATTGGGTATGAAATGCGCAGTCGTTCACAAGAAAGGATGGGCCGAGGTTCACCACCACAACACATGGTTAAAAATAAATAATAATATGCACTCTGGAACACTTTGTAAAACTGTAGTCGTTTGTAGATGATTGCATTCTGTTTTTATTTATGTTTTATACAGCATCCGATCGTTTTTGGAATTGGGAGATATTAAGAGGTTTTTTGGAGGTAAAGGTGGTAAAAAGTGTAACGTGTCTTTCAATATCAATGTCAATGTGACATATTATGTCAAGATACCCCCCCCCCCTTATGATATCAAGGTTTTTTTTATACTTCTTAATCATTTTGATTTTCACTACAGCACAAATACTGTGATTTAAAAAAAAAAATGTTTGCAATGTGTTTTTCACCTATTCATAAAGGATGCTTAGCTTGTTAGAATTCAGAGACCTTGAGACCTTTTTGTTGGATCTTCCATACACACTGTAGTTTATTAATTATGTTACTAGATAATGCATATTGTTTGCAGTGTTTACCGCCATACGATGTATCTCAGCCTTCATCATCTGGATGTCTCCCTGTCCCACCTCCGAGTCCACAGCTGAACGAGTCTCTTTTACAAGCTGGATCTTCTTCTCCCACAGCATGATCTGCCGCCTGTTGGCCACATGCACACAACAAAGTACGTGTGCAACAAACAGTACATGATGCAGAAAAATTGGTTCATGCATTTGTTTCTTCCAGGCTGGACTATTGTAACTCTCTATTATCAGGCTGCCCTAA
>JBBPCS010047825.1:0-19331 GCA_037974645.1 Hollardia meadi
AAAAGTGTTCTGATGGTCTTTAACATTGAGCAATCCTACCTGCCCACTCTGGAGTTATGGGCTCATGGCTGGAGCTATGTGCTGCCTCTTCTTCACTGCCAGCAGCAAACTGGTCGACAGGCTGCTGCTGCTGCTTAGCGACGACAACCAAGTGTTCCACACGGTAGGTGGTGTCGCAACAAACCAATTTACATTTAACAAAACATTTATTCTTCTGAAATGTAGTTATATAAAGCCACAGAATCCCTTGACACTAAACCGAACAAAGTTATATTTTGCACGCCGGATATCTTGGGATTGTAGCTGAAGCGAGCAGACCTGGCTCATCCTCTTCGCCAACTTCTGCTGCTTGTTCTCCACCTGCACTCTCAAGCCGCGAGCAGCTCGTTTTAAACAGGTTGCTGAGATTGTGACATTTTGCCGCATCAGCTCGTAAAATTTATTAATCCGGGCCTTTTATGCTCCCGCTTCTTATTATCCATGTTTTCTTTTTGATCTACTTATATTTCTCTCTTTTTTCACTCGCGTCTTCTCTACCCCCTTGAATGTAGCCTGTGGTGTATGCCATGATTACAGTCCTGTGAAGTTGATGTTGAATACGTTTTATTATTTTTTTTACCGACCACGTCGCCACTCTTGCAGCCCAACAACTAGCGCGGCCCACCGGGAATCTTCCCGTTCCTCCCGATTAGCTACTCCGTGCTTGGACACAGATGTCACCTCCTCACCTCAGAGAAAATCTGCATAAAGTTGAACTTTTCTTGGCTGCCCCATGTTGTGCCGCAACGAGACTTTTGAGTCTTTAATCGTTGGGGGAGACAGCAGAAGGAGGCCATCATGTCCTGCCATGTGTGATGGCTACACTTTTTATCAGAGCTGTTTCACTGAAAACAGCTGCCTGGTGCATAAAGATATATAGATGGGCTATGAAGCCAAAACAATGAGCTAAAAGATGCCAAAACACCTTCTAAATCTGTTTTTCTGGGTCCGTCATGAGGAGCAACATCGTTATTCACAAGAGAACATTGATTAGTGCAGCTTTAAATGATTTTTAGCCAAAAACACAAAACACAGTTTATTTTACAGAATGATTGATTTGCTCTTTATTAGCAACATCTTATGATTGGTAATAATGCACACGATGCAGGATTACTAATGTGTTTGTTATGAGGGTAACTATGAAACTGTGAAAGTGAAACGTTATTGTTTATTCAGCTGAATACAAAGGCCTGAAATTAGAAGGGATGTAATATTCGTTTCGACTTTCTATAATGAAGGTTCATGAGTTTCAGCCTATGAGAGCACCAGATGAATGCAACTCTTTAATCATGTCCATTTTCTGGCTGTGCAACAATGCCATACAGTCACACAGCAGCGTTTATGTTTGATCAACAACAAGCACTTAATTTTATTGCAGAGACAAAGTCTGACAAAGAAAGATTTTATAGGTTAATCATAATAACCAATTTATTTCATTCAGGGCTATTCGGAGAGAAAAAGGCTCACATTACAATGATGCATTATGTATTTCTTCATTAGGGAGGGAGTGAGTTAAATGCTAGTTGAGCATCTTGTGGCAGCAGGATCGTTGAGAGGAAGAAATCGGATGCATTTTTGCCTCTGATATTGAACAGAGCAATAAAAGGCCGTCAGCAGATTCCAGGCGAAGTGGAGCCGCTGAGAAAAAAAAGGAGATATGAGAGGCGTAGATAATGGCTGGTGTTGTTTTATTCATTCGCAGGAATGAGTGCTGACCACTGTTTGTTTGTGTCGGACTCATTGTGTTTGCAGTCAGAACTGTGAATCTCTAATTAAGTCCCTCCTGACTGCCAGCCGGCATCGGCTTCTGATGTGCAGGGAGGAAAGTCGAGTCCGGTTTTGTGCTGTCGACACGGCGCAGAACACAGCGGCAGTTTATGCGATTCCCTGACCTCTTTGGAAAAACACCCAATGAAGTGCACTTTCCAAACTTCACTGCTACAATATGGATCACTTACATATTCTTTCATGTCTTAACCTGCTCCGTGCGTCAGCAAACACACGTGTCACTTGTTTTGAAAACTACTCGCTCTGGTTCTTTTTGTCATGGTTTTGGGTTTAGTTCAGTACTTCCTGTTTTATTGCCAAGGAGGTTATGTTTTCACCCGTGTCCATTTGTTGGTTGGTTTGTTTGTTTGTCACCAGGATTACGAAAAAAAAACAACTATTGAATGGATTTCCACAAAACTTGATGGAAGGATGGGGCATGGGCCGAGGAAGAACCCATGAAATTTTGGTGCAAATCCGGATAAACATTAACATTTTAACATCTTAACATTGAGTTTTCGACATTTTCATTAATTTTCCAGGGAATAATGCATGCGTAATGCGATTTTAAAAAAAAAATCAGGCATATTTTGAGGGCTGGTATCTAAAATCCAGATCTAGCAGATTTAAATGTGTTTTCATATGGGGGGTAGTCTTTTCCAAACCTGCAACTACCACCAAGGTGTAGCTAAGTTAATATGGATTCTGTAAGGTACTAACAGAGTGTCACCAGTTTTTAACTTGAGCATAAAACTGATATTTAATTTATATTCCAGTGTCCTGTATAGTTAAATACCAAACCAATGATCTTTTTGCACTAAAGATTTGACCAAAAGCCCCAAAGGCATTGTCGTTAAAACACATCACATCGTCGTATCTGGATAGACAGCTGTCCGTTTGCTGTCCTTCGTAAACATCCAGACACTCTGCATTTGTACAGGCCGAGCAGCCTAGATGAAACAGCCGTGCCCTCTGTGTACTTTTGCCCTCTGTTAAACTTGGCAATGAGCAGCCCTTTCAAGTCTGCCGAATGTGGGTCGCACAGCGCTCCGCTTGTGGTCTCTGTGGTCTCGCTCTGCATAAATAACAGCACATCACTCGCTACTTCAAACAGGCTCCGCGGGGCTGAGACGAGGCTCAGTGTGCCGAACGTTGGTGTAGACTTTCTTGTTTCTTCAGCTCGGTCCAACAACGACTTGTTGTTGGACACCTGCAGAATTGTTAATACTGGCCCCGAACTCTGTCAGGGTGAGATGCAGGAGACTTGAATTCGATCTGAACTTGACGTTTGGGTTGTTGCTGTTCTCGTGGCACCCACATCAACTTGTGATACATGTTTAGGGTGTATAGATCCAGTACTTTAAATATACGGCATCTCTGGTTTGACAGCATCGACTCCATCTTTGCCCTCCTATCGTACCTGTCTCCAGGGCCTTTGAGCAGCTCCTCTATGGAAGATAATGAGACTGCCGGTGGCGAGGTAATGTTGAATAAGTGGGATCCTCTCCTGGCTCTTGTTCCGTGTCAGTGAAATGGAGTAAAACGTTGGCAAGGCTGTCCACGCCAACATACGGCGAGCATATTTTTTTATCAAGGCCCTGTCTTCAGAACATCTTTGTCTGTCACGGTGAAGAAATCCTATTTGGGTCTTGAACTTCTTTAAAAGACAGCTTCAGACACGGCTGCCACTCTTCTTGACATTAAGTAGTAAGCTGACCTGGCGTGAAGGTCAAAGATGACAACTTCAACATTGGGGTTTTGCAGAGGAAGTGGAGTGTTTCCTGGTAGGCAGTGGAAGCTTTGAACAAAAACAGAAAATTACCGGAAACACAGGACTGAAACGCAGGATCACAGTAATATTTAACACTCGTGTGTCACACAATAAAGAAAGCTGGATTGCCTATAGCGACAGTGATGGTGGTAATATTCTCTCTTCCAAACATGATGCAGAAACCTGTTCACTGCAATATTATATTTCTAACTGAGCAGCCGCAGCTGTTTAAACTGTACCGAAGCAAACAAGTTGTCAGATTAATGCCTTCCTGTGCATATTAAACACAGAGGTTACCTGCATCTCGTTTGGTTTCTCAGGTAGGGCCCCAGATCGAGGCTGTTTTCCCCAGAGTAACAACAACACAGGACAAAAACAAGTGAGATTTCACACCTGAAAGTCCGTACCAAGATCCGAATCAAGGTTCTTATTTTTGCTACATTTGATCCGGTTGGTTTTGCTTTCACATTATGCCAGCAGACTAAAGATCTTAACATGACCCCCTACGTGGGCTGCATCTCCCAACACTTGATATTGATTGGCGTGCGTCTGACGTTGGTGTTTGTCTTCTATCGTCATCGTTTGAATGAATGGAGGAAAATGAAGCAACGGCTTCTTCCTCTCCCGTCGTCTCTCATCCTCTCCGAAAATACCTGGAAAGTGTCGGCATTTTTATTTTAGTATTTTCCAGTTGACGTTTTATAATGTCCTCAGACCATATTTCAGTTAAGAATCCTGCGTGCTCCTGCGGCTCATTTTTCCCTTTTCCAGTTTCCTGTTATGATGATCGCCGGCTGTAACTTCCTGTATTTGTTCAGAAAGTCCGAAAAATGTTTTCACACTAAACACGAACCGAACCACTGTTCAGTTCGATCCAGACCGAGACCACCTCTTTTCATCGAACCAAGGTCCATCTTTTTGTTCCAGAGGAGGTTTCAAACCAGTAATTGTGGTTCAAATCAAACTGAAAAGTCTGAAAGTCCGGATCAAACGGGTTAGGTGTGAAAGCACCATCAGTCTTTAATAGAGACATTAAAGCAGATAGAATTGTTGAACTGGATCTCCATATATTGTGCCTGAGAAAATTGCATATAGGGTACTTAGTTTTTTAATCAGCTCATGAGTTTATGGCTATAGACATTTCACTGTGACATCAGAGCTCAGCTGAGAGCCTGCAGCTAACCTGCCTGTGTGTCTCTGTGATGGTCAAGTGGGATCTTCCTGACAAACTGCCTTGGATATGCTGTGGCGAATGTACTTTATAAATACTGTGTATAACCAGAGTAATGCATTTGTCCCTGTACAACACTCGGTTGCACAATGAAATAAAAGTTTCTAGTTGTCCTTCATGCTACACACAGAGCATAGAACATATACATAGGCAATTACCTTTAGAATAGGTTACAAAAAAGAGGGCAATGTATACAATTAGCCTATTGACATACGTATACACTCAGGAAATAATTCTATTGTGCGCTTTTTAAATTAAAGTCTGGGTGAATGTAAACAGCAGCAACAAGATGGTGAAGACAATATGGTCGGCATCTTCACGTCAACAGATGGACCTCTGGGAAACATTGTCCACCAACACGTTTGGGCACCAAGCATCAATGATGTAAACACAGACTCCGCCTCCTCTCGTCCTGCCGGGGTCCTGCGCTCGGAACACGGTTCCGCCCGTCAAGTGTAGCAGATTGTTCCGGGATGTTGTGGTGGAGACGGGTCTCAGTGAAGACGTGGAAAATAAGCGTTGGGTGGGGGTGGTTAGTTTACTGCATATCGATGCTGCACCTTAGAAACAAAGGTGACAAATGTTGAGATTAAGCAGTGACGTCACTACACTTTGGTTCTTATTGACACCGCGGTAGGCTAGTATAAGCTATCTGATAGCATGAGCAATGACCACAGTTTATTAATGTTGCATTATATACCTGCATCTGTAATACTGGATGCGCTTTTATCCTGTTCAGTCCTAATTGATGTGAGCAGCATCGGTGAATAAAGAAATCGCAAAAAGCCCGTTTGCTTCCTCGTCTGCTCTGCCAGACGCTCTTTACCAGGTTTCACTCGGCCTCTCTGTCATTCAATTCAGTTGCTGACTCGGCACTCCTCCTCAGAGAGTGGAGCCATCAACAGACACACACACACACACACACACTCTCTCTCTCTCTCTGTTAGCTTTTCTTTCTTGCTTCTGTGATGCAGGAACGGTGTTTAAGCTCCTTTTGAAACGGCATATTTGATTGCAGCAGGCTGATTGTCGGGGCTGCTTGGACCGGCCTCAGAGAACAGGCAAGGTCGGATGCACAAGTATTCACGCACGCATCACAACACACACCCACACACCACACACATATTTTCCATTCTTAATTAGCATTAATCACTGGCCCTTTTGTAAATGCTGCCGGCTGCCAATTATCAATGATTACGTGCTGTTAGCTGCTGGGAAGGGGAGAAGGGTCAAGGCTGGCCCTTTTCACTGGACATTGTGCAGCTGCACGATAAAAGCAATGACAAGAATTTTTGCCACAGTTTTTATCTCATTTTCAGTGACCGTTCACATTCATGTATTCACATACAGCACATAAAAGAATAATCTTTTAGAGAGAATGTCCCTCAGAGTTTGTGGCTTGTGGGTTTTCTGCTGTTTATTCTTTAATCAATAAATTAATGAATGAATGACCACAAAATTCATTCCATTTACTAATGTGTGCTCCAGTTCGTTCGTTATGGGTTCGATTAATGGTTTGATAATGTGTGTATTGATTACCGACAGTGGCCGATAAGTGATCAGGATAACTAATGAATCAGCTAATTTCAGTTTCTAAGAGCATGTATGCAGTAAATTGTTGCCCTTTGTGTGCATGTTTCCTGACGTGATGTGCTTGATGGAGTTGAAAACTTGAATAGCTCTGTCTTCTTGTTGCCCTTGAGCTGCTCTTTTCATCTGTAACATTGCTCACACAGAAAAAGCTAATATTTCTCTTTATAATACGACATCCTCTTTCTGTCAAAAGAAAAAATATGAACACTCTGAGACAACATTTTATCTGTCACTTACTCCTGAAAAACAAATATTTCCATATGTAGTGCAACTGAGGATAGTGAAAGAGCGCCATTATTGGCCATGATTGAATGCTCTATATTGCAGGAAATGGCACTCTCAGGTATTAATCAAGTGAGAATTTTCCTTCCATACCTCCCCTTGCTTGTCACTATTCCTGCACCCCCACTTGTAACTAGAACTAGGCGCCCATGGTGGTGCTTGCTGCTGAGACAAACTGAGGGTCAGAGCTGAACAGTTGGCCAATCGGACCTCAAAAATAGTTGAACAGTGTAAGATTTGCCTAAATTTAAACTTTGAAAAATCTTTTTCAGTGCCACACTGTAGTATCACATATAACTCAACCCAATTAGCAAACATGGAGGAGTATTTAAAGCTCCTTAGCTTATTTTTTTGGCCACTTAGGGGCAGCAGAAACAAGCTTAAGCGCTGAAAGCTGCTAGCTAACACCTGTCTATATAAACATGCTAGCAGACACGGAGCAATATTAGCATTCATTATTATATTAAGTCCAATATTCACTCTCCTTTTACCTCTGATTTGGTCTCTACCAACTCCTGAGAAAAGTACTCTCCCAACTCTCCCCAGAGCTGAGGAGAAAACACAGAATCTGCTGATAATTCTCTTACAATTAAATACATTAATTAGCGCAGCTTTGAATTACAACCGAGCCTCGTCGATAACTATTAGTACTCTCACTTCCATAAGAAACCTATTTTTGTTGGTTAATTTAGAAGAAACTTACTAACGTTCCATGTTGGACAGTCATATGCAAAAACCAATGGCAGCCCAGCGAGACACTCCTTCGTCCAGTCAGATGTAGCTGCTGATGACCGAGCGAAGAAGGGAGCTGCCAATCATCTATTCTCTCTCTGTGCAGCCGGGTTGAAATGACTTCTCTCTCTGAGCAATATGCCTATTCAGCCTTGCCAGACTACAATAAGCAAAGTGAAAATTGTGGGCTGGCGTTGCCAGGCGACAGTAATTTTTTGCCTTTTCTGGTTTGCTCACTTTTCCCCAGCCTGCCTTGTCTACTTCAGTTTGTGACTTTCGATGTGGAGAAAGTAATAGGAATAGTTGGGAGAGGGAATAACACCCCTTTCGCAACACACACCTGTTCAGGATCTGATTTCTCCCAGTAGGACGTTTTTGTTTGTTTTTTTAACATTGGTGCAAAATGGCAACTCAAGAATAACCTGCTGCTTTCATTCTGAGGGACTGAGATCAAAACTTTTGCTGGTGCTGCTTCAGATAGCTGCTGTCACGCTGTGCTGTAGCTGTACTGGAAATATCCTGACATCTCATTTACATTTGGCTGGTTAACCACAAAAATAAAAATAAAAACAGCATCCATTACCAATAGCTGTTATTCATCTTGTTTCAGGGTGGATTTTTCATCCAAATATCTCCCTTTCATAGTGGCAGTAATTGGATCGTTGACAGGCTTTTTTTTTTTTTTGAATGACATGAAAATGGGTTGGCAATCCAATCGTAGTGGCACACATTTTAGTTAATGAGCTTAAAAACATTTGCTTGTCGTCTTAACTGCTGAATAAAGATAGAGCCGTGCCCCCAGTGAAGAATGCAGAACAGGGCTGAGAGAAAAAGATAAATAAATAACAGAAGCAGAAGGCATAGGGGGGATTTGAAGCTCATTTGCATTGCGCAATTGATTTCTCGCAACTACCCTGTCCGCAATGTCAGTCATTCCCTCTTTTGAGTTTTAATAAATCCCCGACTGAGTTCCGTTCGAATTTCTGATTTGAAGCAGCAGTCAATAGCAGCAAAGTGTCCAAAGATTGGGCCCCCGTTCAACTACATCAATTCCAACAATGCTTCCAGGCCCGAGCCTCTGCAGAGGGAGTCGGCTACACAATGGGTGTCAGAGGAGATAATATCTGCCCGCTTGTAACCATCCCATCCCTGCTGGGGGGGGGGGAACACTTGAAAACAGGCCTATCAGTTCTCCTTCCTCCTCCTGCCTCCGCATGATATGATCTCATTTTACATAATTATAATGTGATGCCGCTCGTAATGGATGGTAATGAAGATTGAATTATCCACATTTTAATGGCTATGGAAGCACATAGCCTATATATGACATGATAATTCCTCCTTCATATTGCATGCTAACACATCATTTACAAGTACGTGGATGTACTACATATTATCTATTCACCTTATGCAACATACATGAACATACATACTGAACACATATAATGTATGAATACAATACATTAAAAAAAGTCTTTGCTCATTAAGACCAAGAGAATTTGATCAATCTGTATGCAAAGCCTTCTGCCAAATGGATCTTAATTATATCCTACAGGAAGGATATGCGCTCACCCCTGGTGATGAAGCATAGAAAATATGAGGTTTCCCAGACAAAGCCGTGTGGTAGCCCATACGAATAGGACCCATCCAGGACCCAGGTGCCTGCTTCCGCTCATTACGCCGCACCTCCGGCAGGTCCTGTGTTGCATTTTTAATGAAATGGAGAGGCTTTTCATTTCACATGCCGCATTCCTTCACACACCGAAGTCATCTGTCAGAGATGATAAACTACAATTTGGTGAGAGGTCAAGTGAAATATTAACAAGGGCCTCCAGCAAACCACTCAATCAATTACAAAATGATATATTCATAAATCAATGGGATGGAGCTGACAGCTGAAAGACGGAATGTGCCGTTGCAGAAAGATTGGCATGTTGGCTTCTTGAAAGATGTTCCTTTATCTTGGCCAGTTCTTTATGTTCACTACGTGTTTCACTCTGATATGCTGCTCGATGTGACATCGCAGTACATTCCTGCTGCTTTTTCACTTGAAGGAGCACATTCAAGAGGTGCTGCTAAAGAGCCATCATGACATCTTTAGCTTCTACATACAATGAACTGTGCACTACGGTTCAGTAGGTTTCTGGTTTTGCTGGTCCTGTCCCGATGTATGAGCTTAAACTGGTTTGATTTTGTACGACCAAACAAGAGGGAGCTGTCATCAGTAACGAGTTGGTGCAGGTTATGCTGTCCAACGTTATGTTACAGCCTCGTACTTCAGTACAAAGACGTGTTTCGGTCCGCTTCGTTTGACCTGTTAAAGTTACTGCATTGCACTGTAAATACAAATCAACACTTCCTGTATCCCTTTCAAATCAAAAGCCTTCTAGCGTTTCAATGGACAGAAACCCTTCATTTCTTAACAAGGCTAAGAAACATTGGCAGGAACATGTTGTGAAGAACACACTGACTTGCAAGGTTCCAACGCACACTTGAAATGAGCGTCTGTGGCTCAGGTGGTAGTGCGGTCGCCCAGTGATCGGACGATCGGTGGTTCGATCCCCGGCCCCTGCAGTCTACATGTGGAAGTGTCCTTGAGCAAGATACTGAACACCAAATTGCTCCAGATGCTGCGCCGTCGGTGTGAGTGCATGTGTGTGAATGGTTACTGTATGCACTTATTGGAAGTCGCTTTGGATAAAAGCGTCAGCTAAATGAGATGTAATGTTTTTTTCTCTAGTGTCACTCGGTCGATAAAAATACGATGTGTCTACTGACCGAATGACTGACAGACATTGACATCTGTCACCACGATTTTACTGTGCAGCTTTTTTTATTGCTGTTATTGTTCTTCTACATGTGAGGCACAGATGACGTTTCATCCTTGAGCACTTTGTCACTGCACAAAACCTTGTTTTGATGTTCCATTATGGGCCCATGTAGCGATGGCGATGCAGGATGACATCACTAAAACTGCCAAGAAAGTGTTAAAGATGCTACAGTGTGACTGCAAGCTTACACACTTAGTTCATTTTTGATATGTTGGTGTGAATCCCTCACTGATCACAACTAAATGGCAATAATGTTTATATATTTCTTTAATTTGCTGCCTTTGCTCCAGACCAAATGAACTGAATGACATTTTAGCATCCGCCGTCATCCTGTAATTGGAACGTGTGGCTGCAGTTCAGCAAAAGTTACATAAGGTTACTTTAATGTTATAAAGCGGTTAGTACTGTCATCTAAGACCCAAAAGGTGATGGATTTGATTATTTAATATATGCACATGAGACATTAAAGTCTTGAACTATATAAAATGTGCATTGGGAGACGTCTGTTATGGAGCTGTCAGGATTGTCTGCCAGCGAATGCTTGCATAGGCTCAAGCCCAGCGACCCTCAAAAATTAAATGTTGCGTAGACTACAAAGCAGCATACTCCAATTACTGTCGTGCCACAGTGGAAACTAGAAATTAAAATTCAGCAGGGCCAGAGGGGCTGCATTAATGCATAGAAACTATCTGTTTTCCGTCTGTATCTGTGATTGTGTGGTGGAAGCACCTTGAGTTTTCCTCCGCAGTATAAAGCAGAGTGTTAAATAAGATTTATCAGAGCCTCAGCTCGGGTTTAGAGGCCATTTCCCCTGAATCCCAGTGTGGGCCCTCTGTGGCCCTCATCAGCCAGCTTGTAAATAAATCAGCCCCAACCGTATGGCTCTCGTCTTTTGAGATTCAATTTACCTCACGACCGCTGTGCACTTCTCTCACATCAGGAGAAAGCAGCGAGCTGGACAGTTGGTTTAGGAAGGAGGGGCGGGAGGGAGCCAGGCTTATGCAGAGTGAGTCTTGACTTTGACAAGCTCCAACATCCGCCCCCCCCACCCTCTCTGTTTGACAGGGGAAATGAGTTGGAATTGGAGCTTTGTCAGGCAGTCGCAGTTGATAATTAGTGTCTGGTCTTTCAGTTTAAATGTGCCAGGAGACGGCACAGGTAACGCTTAAGGCGTTTGCTGAAAGAGTGATCAAAGCCATTCAGTCAGCCAGACACTTCCATTCCGAAGGGCCTGCAGACCTTTTTTCCCCAATTTCAAATGAGGTACAACTGTCTCTGTTTAGGGAGATATCGCCTCTGTGATATTTGGTTCCTGTTTTTATTTAAATGTCATGCACACTACATGGACAGTCCACTCAGGCTTAAATTAGGCTTGAAGGTGTTTGCATCTGTCGTGTGTGAACAGTGAAGTGCTTGTTGCTCTTTTATAGCCGAATAATCAGACGGAATATTTGGGATTTGCTCATCGACATCATTTTCAACACAGATGGTGTGGTAGCTTCTTAATTGTTGCTAGCAGTTTTATTGACAATTGTTAACTCAAAGGTGTACCATTGTAGAATAACCTTAAATAACCTTAACCTTTTTTATTTTCAATGAACCAATACAATTTGTCGTCTTTCTTGCTCTGGCACAGAGGATGATTTCCCCACTGTGAATCCCTCCCACAAAGCTCAGTGAGCACACTGATTCGCACACGAATTAGACGTCTGGAACTTCAATAATTTTGGATGAGGCTACATGCATCCCCTTGCTTCCAGTCTTCATGCTAAGCTAAGCTAATTATCTCCTGGCTTTAGCTCCACACTTAAAACATTGATCTTCTTCTAACTCTGCGATAGCTGTGGCCAGAGGCACTGTGATTTTCGGGTTGTACGGTCGTCCGTCCCATTCTTGTGAACGCAATATCTCAAGAACACCTTGACAGAAATTCTTCAAATTTGGTACAACCATTCACTTGGACTCAAGGATGAACTGATTATATTTTGGTGATCAGAGGTCAAAGGTCAAGGTCACAGTGACCTATGAAACAAAAGTTTCAGAATTTAGAGCTTCTTTGCAGCAACATCCATATTTGAAGCATTGTAGTCCACCACAAGCTCTTTGGTTTTGTTGATATTGAGCTTCAGGTGATTGTGGTTGCACCATGTGACCAGTCTGGACGGACATGTTGAAAATTTGTAAAATAATTATTTCAATGTGAAACATATAAAAAGAGAAAAATAAAGATTAGGATTCTGAACAAGCATACCATGCCGGTTTTTGATGCCAAGTTAGTCACCTGAGCTTCCAGCTTCCAGCTGAGCATATGTTCCCTTCTTGAGGACTGGCTAAAGGCAAAAAGTGCCTAAAACAAGCAAGAGGTGAATCTGGCTGCAGTACAGACATGGCAGAGTATAGGCAGGGAAGATAAGTGTCTCAGTATATGAGTCACAGTCACTGACTGCAAATGATTTTATTTTTGTTTAGTTAGTAGTTATGTGAACGTGTTCCATTACTGTCTGTTCCCTAAATTTGGATAATATAAATCAAAAGACCTTCAGTTTTTACGCTGTTCATCTAAAGTGGATGTGACAACATTTAAATTAAAGCAGGGATTCAGCACTTTAACCTCACAATGGTTGCTTTATTTCAAATCCAGTGTGCTCACTGCCCTGTTTTCCCAGGCGGCACAGATAAAGCATTAAATGTACCTTCTCTGAAACATGTTTGAAGTCTTAGACTGTTATTTTGACACAAATTAACGTAGCTTCAGAATGCTCTTCAAGCATCCTGGATCATCAAACAGAGGGCATTAGAGCATAAAATGAATTTAGTTTGTCTTATAAGATTACATAACAAACATCTTTATAGCACGAGGTCCATGCTGGTGTCGATGACTTGTTTTGTGCCTTGGGATTAATATTTAATCTGATGAGCCTGAGATCATAAAAGCAAGGTTAGCCTTCCTACAAGACGTTCCATGGTGGGGATAGATTTTGTAGTACGATGCAAATCACTGCCATCAATATTTCTGGCAACAACACTTCTGCAGTGGCTTGAAGTCTAATAAAGAGCGGATTGATTCAGTGAGGATTAAGACAGCAGACACCTCATGTTTATACATGAGACCCACATGTAATGCTGATGAGCCAGCAGCTTACTGGGAGACCCACTGGTATTTATTATGACTGCTAACAAGAGATTTCTCAGTGTAATGTTAATATGCGGAATATTTGTCCCCCTCTACTGGCAGTGAGAGTAATAACACAAACACCGTCGACGTGCTTATTCAATCCGACATACTTCTAGTTGCTGTAGCCTGTAGCTCACACTGAAGTCTACTCTGTCACAACGCTTGCTCCCGCTTCTGCTCTGTAAAACCAATCTTTGCTAAAACGCATCGCTACCGGTGAGCCAGCGCGGGAAAGTGTCCACCGACACCGGATTAAAAACTCCGGTATGCTGCGAAATACAGAGATTTATCTAGCGGTGTTCAGCTTAATCAGCATTGTGTGAACTCCATTGACTGTATATAAAGATGGATGACATGAGAAAGTGAAGCCAAAGCATCTTGATCGCCCCCTGGTGGTGGGCTGCAGTACCGATCATAAACCCCTCCCCCTCCATGTTAGCAGATGGGACATGGGCCAAACAAACAACTCAAAGTACACGTCAAATAAATTTTTCCCAAAAATGTTTTCTCTAATTTTAGATCGGTCTTATCATGCTGGTGTTTGTTCAAGTGTTCATTTTTCTGATCAGTTTGGTTTTAATTAGTTATGCGATGCTATAAAAAGGGGCTGAAACGTCATGATTGACAGCTGAACCCTGCTCGCGATTGGGCGGGCGGGTGTATGGACGGGAACTCGATACCGTGGCTTCACCCCCCGATCACTACTGCACAGACTCCGGCTCCAAATGCGCAAGATGGCAGCGCTCATATCCGGGATATTTTGGCTTCACTTCTGTACAATGGGAGGAAGTGGAGACGCGTCGTCCATCTTTGTTTACGTCAATGGTGAACTCCTTATGCTTCTTTTCAGTCACAGAAATGTGTTGTTTTTTTTCTAATGTGTTAATCAACACCTGATGCCGACTGTATTTTCACAAGCTGCACGGAGCAATGAAGCCTGAGCACCGAGGCTGATTGAAATGGGCTCTCGGACCGGCGACAACACCTGAATGCCTGTTGATGAGAAAACGTCTCTCCTGGTCTCGTGAAAACATGCAGCAGATGTTACTCGTACAGTCATGGTGTGATCAGGATTTCACAGGGTTTCACCTATCACTGTGTCAACACGTAAAATATGCTGAATGAATATAAGACCAGACGGGGTGTTGATGCGTTGTGGAGACTCTGTGACGGTATAGATTCCAGGTTTGAATGTGGCTGCATATCTCAGCCCTTTTACTAATTGTGTTGTACTTTTTCCATTCTTTTCTAATAACACTGGTTGTTAATGGTGTTGACATTTACAACCAGTGACCACTAAACGTTAATGGCATGGTTAATGGTATAGCCCACTAGCTTTCAGGGAAATTACGAATGTTCATTTGCTTGCACTGCAAAAAATGTTGCATAATCAGCAGCAGTAAATATAACCAGTGTGTATTTGACAGTTACGGCTTTGAGTCATTTTTTTAGGGCACCATTTTAACCTATAATAACTCCTTTCTTTTGTCCTGTCCACCCCCAACCTTCACATCGGGCCAAAACACAAAACACAGAATTGGTGGGCCATGTTTGACAAGTTGTTGTTTCCTGAATTTAGAGAATTCATCATTTTCATTTGCATGTTTTTACTAAAAGTCAGATTTCCACTGTTTGCTTAGGCTTATTGCCAAAACCGATATGAGGCATCAGGTTCCATTGCCATCTCTTAAATGTTAGTCATACAATATACTGTCTTTTTTTACACAACATCAGTTTGTTTTCAGTGTTGGGGCGTACAGCTGCACATGTGAAAAAGTTGTACGAAGCCTCTTGTGCCTCCAGAGGGCGCTGCGTGACGTCTGATAAATTGGCTCAAGAGATGTCACTTTGTCTGCGTCGTTTGGGGCTAAAGACCAGGTCTCCCCTCGTCTCTGTAAAGCAAATGAGCTAACTCGGCTTTTTACGACTTATTTTTACCAAGAAATAAGACCTTATGTCTTTTTTTTTTCTTGTCGGCCATGATGTTAATCCAGACGGCTGACTTAAGATAAAATAACTCAGAGAATAAGTAAATGTAGTGTTAACTCCAATAACTCTGTAGACATGCAGATGGGTAAGACAGAATAACAAAGTGGCAATCCTGTTAAGTCAAGGAAAAGCACAAAATCACCCTATAGCACAACACTTAGTTTGCAAGCCAACTACGTTATCTCTTAATGTTAGCTAAGAATACTAGCTAGTAAAACTAGCAAGTGTGATATAGCTAGTATGATGTAGGTATGCTTAACTATTTTTGTTTGTACAGTACTAACTGTTGTAAGACTTTGTAAGACGAACACCAATAGAAACTCATCCAGTGGGAACTCGAGGGAGTTAACCCTTTGTAGAGCCGGTGGAAATTATATTTGATTTAAACACATAGGTATGCAGATTAATATCAAATTGTCCCCACCATCCCTACCATAAATTACGCTCATTCGGTTAAAAGTTTGTTGGTTTATGCACAAAAACAGACTTGTTATAGGAACCATTGTGGTTTGGGTTCCACCTTCATCGTTGTGGTTACAATAACGACCACTCAGTTGCTGTTGGACGAAGGCTTGAAACACATCGGTTTGTTTTAAGGTCCAACATGACCATACAAGGACAATAAAGGCATTTTAATTGTTCAAAAAGAGTGCATTGGGAGTTTTTTTTGTGATTTTTGTCTACATGTATCTCCAAAGAGCCAGTTTAGCAAACTTCTGAGTCCAGGACGCAAGAGTTTCCGCAGAGGATATCATGAGCGACAGGTATTTGATATTTGTCTCTATCAGCCCATATTTCTTTAAAACAATACACAAAAGCACTTCAAGACAAAGCAGAAACAGGATATGTGAGCAGCCCAAACACCAGAATTTGCTTCCCAATCTCTCCCTCTCTCTTTGTTGCCCTTTCTGGGAAGTGCAGCAGCCCGTCAATAACTGTCAGAGGCTGTCTCAGTCAATCAGGCCTGTAAGGCTGCCCGGGCTTCTGGCGTAACAGGAGGATCTAACAGAAACAACCTATAACTGACACAGCTCCAGATCTATGCTCTGTAATCACTGGGGAGCCCACCTCTCAAACTGCAGCCTCGCCAGCCGCCTGACAGTGGACACATGTGCCGTGTAATTGCTTTTCATACCATTCAACCTTTTAAAATTGATTACAGGCCATGTAAGAGGCTTTACTGAGAAGCGTACAGTCGGGGGGTTGGGGGGGATGGAGTGGGAATATTGCTCGACAATGTCATGCTACAAAATGTGTATCTGTAAACAATGCAGCCGACTCGTCTTCCATGCTGCGAGGCTGCACACATTGACTCATCACCCACAAAGGGGGGTCTAATCCCCCCGGACCCTGTGTTTGACAGACCACCAAGAAAATGAAAAAAATTGAAAATCTCTTGCTGCCCTACGAGTTATTTTCTTCTCAATTACTCAGCAGACACAGCTGCTTTGCTCTGATGTCTTTGTTCAAGTGGGCATGTTGGTGTACATGAAACACATGCTGGCGTACACGCTTTGTAGGGAAACCTGTATTTGCTTGTGTTTGAAGTTGGGCAGGGGGGGTTTATGTGTGCTTCTGCATGTATATGCAGCTGTAGGTGAGCCCGCCAACAGAAATGGACGTGCCCAACAGGTCCAGTGAATGGGCTACAGGGTACATTTACCAAAGCAACAACACAAATATATATATATATAAGTATTTTTGAAATAAAATTTGATTATCACTGCTATATATTATTGCTGGTCTCCATGGGCCCGCGTAGGGGCTGGGCCCCAGAAAGCTTTCCTTGTTTCCCCCCTCATGGGCGGCTCTGGCTGTAGGACGGTGACCTCTTGTGTTTTTATTAATAGACCAATAAGCGAACTACTGCAAAGGCCACACTGATGATCCTCACTTTATTAAGGATTAGGACTGCGGTTATGGCTGACATTAAGATGAAACTTGTCCCATGATGCTTACTGTAAAACCAGTGGTATTAAATGGAGGAATGAAAGTGGTTGTGCTGTAGGTGAAAACTGTTTTCTAGCCTATAACATGGATGAATATGTCATAACGTTGTCCTTTATTAAAGCATAAGGTTTTAATTTATTCATCATTCTGCAACACAGGGTTGTACGATGTTACACACAACACATCACCGACATCACTGATGCTACTGATGGATAAACATATTTACTTAGTAGCACATGCTAATTACTAGCTGGTTAACTTGCTCGGCTAGTTGTGGCTTGTTACTAAAGTGAAGAGCCACTGTTAGCAGTGTTAGCTGGCTCCCGTTGCAAAGTGGGAAAGGTGTCCTAGAATAGTTGGTGTGCTTTGGAAAATGGTTGGCACACAGCTAAGCATGCAAAACTACTTTTTCTCTCGAGATTCAAGTCGTATTTCTCTCCGAGTTCATTTTGAGGTCAGTGTGCGGGAGAACGTCAGGGAATTTATATAAGTATCACAAATGGAAGTGTGTATGTTTTGGAGTGCGTTCGCCAGCCCTTCTGTCCTTTCAGTGTCTCCAGCACCCATATTCTTGAGTTCACTCAGCGGTCTCAGTCCTGCTGTGTGCGAAGCCTTTTTCTGCGTTTTTGTTCTGCCACTCTTTCTCCTTCAGTGTCAAGGATTAGCCTGACATCTCGTGCCTCTCTGCCTTCCAAATGAGGAGGACTCCTGCTGAAAGGGCTGAGAGGCTGCTCGCCATGTAAAGCCTATACTCACACTGCTGACGCTCCTCATCCTCATGCCCTCCGTCTAGCTGAGCTCCTGTAAAAAAAAATCCAAAAATAAATCCATGAGAAGTCCCCAGTGATCAGGCGGATGCGAGGGGAAGACTGTGCGGTTTTAAAGGACTTTGGCTGTGGAGGAGCTGTGTGAAATAGTAATGTCCAACTCAGTCAGGAGGCCCGCCGAGGAAAAGCGTATAAGCTTGATCTTTCACTAACCCTTCTCTTCCACTGTCCATTTTAGTAGGGTTTGCAACGGATTGATGCTGAGCCGAGCTGTCAATCTAGTGGTTTTGAGACAGCAGTGCCAGTTAATACATCAACAGATTTGTTTGACATCATTTACCTTTTACACAGAAATTGCTTTAGAATCAAATTCAGCTGAACTCTAGTCAAGTCCCATTTTTAACACCAGTGTTTGGTTGAAGCTTTCTGTGTACTTTTGTACTTCTTTTGTCCTGGGGTAACAGTGCTAATAACACATTCCATCTAACTAAATGTAGTTATGTTTTTAAAGAAAAACAAGCATTAATATGACTGATTGTTAAGATACTACTGGTCAGATTATCATGAACTTCAGGATGATCCTTAGAGGATTTATAATCTTTGTGATTTAGTGCCAGTGTCCATTTCCACATGAAGGTATTCCCATCATTTACTGTGGTTGTTCCGAGTCCCTGGAGGATGAATCCTAATGATTTTGATGACCGGCTGAACTTTCCCTTTTAGCAACTCCACCAGGCTGAAAATCCAACTGCATTCATGCTCCCCCGAGGATGAACTCTGAACCTTTTTCAACACGCTTACCCCAAAATGGCAACTTTGCACACTAAACTGAACAATCTGCAACAATAAGCCTGTCCCAAACAAATGTTTGAGATCTGAGGCAAGAATCTGTCACAGTGTGTTCTCTGGCTACATCCGTCTGTCTGTCTCATTCTTGTGAACGAAATATCTCAGGAACACCTTGACAGACACATGGACTCAAGGATGAACTGATTAGATTTTGATGGTCAGAGGTCAAATGTCAAAGTCACTTTGACCTATTAGACAAACTTTTAGTCATAACTCAAGAATTCATGCGCTAATTATGACAAAATTTGAGACAAACTGTGCTGATTGTTTAGATCTTATGTGCTGCCGGGTTGAACGTGTGTGTGAAGAATCCATGTTTCAGAATTTAGAGCTTCTTTGCAGCAACATCCATATT
>JBBPCS010047883.1:0-19325 GCA_037974645.1 Hollardia meadi
TGTGTGTGTGTGTGTGTGTGTGTGTGTGTGTGTGTGTGTGTGTGTGTGTGTGTGTGTGTGTGAGAGAGAGAGAGAGAAAGAGAGAGACACGGAGAAAGAGAGAGACTTATTGTATGTAATAAGGTTACTTTTCAATTGCTACCAGGTGTGTGAGTGAGACAGAGACATGGGAGTATTAGAGACTCCCAGCTCGCATTCTGCTCTATTTATTTCAATCTGCTCTGCTTTCCTTCTCTCCTGATTTATTTGTCTTTGGCTCACGCTTTCTTTTCTTTCTTTCCTTGCTTCTTTCTTTCTTCCCTCTTTCATTCCGTTCCAATTTCCAACCTTCTCACTTTTCAGTCCCCTCTGTCCGAACTCGTGTTTGCCCAAGAGTGGGATCATTTACTCAAGGAGGGGTTTGTTTAAACAACACTGATATGTACAACATGTACCCGGTGCGTGTGAAAGACAGTGCTCTTATTTTGGCACCACACAGGATTGGCTCTGACAGCAGTTTTATGACGTGTTATGAACTGTTGATTAACTAGGACAGTTAATGATAAGGACTGTATGATAACCATGTGTATGTATGTGGGAACTAGATGGACATACATCCATTTTGCCTCCACTGTAATGCGATACCCAATTATACATTGTGTGTGTGTTCGGGAGTTCATACCCTTCTTGAGTAAAAAACTCTGCCCTCCCACTGGCGGCTGTCGCGCCAAAGCAAACAAACCACAGGACATGCTAACATGAGTTAGCCCCAAATCTCTAATGACTAAATGGGGAACAGCTAATATGTCAGCTTATTTCTCAGGCCAAGTATGAGGAGGTTAGATATGGGAATGTCGGTTTGGTTTTAGTTAACAAGAGAGTGGGTGGGTGTCATGACTTCAATATTCTTCAGTCTCTTTGGGCCTGTCGTTCAATCTCAATTATCCTCCCACTCTGTTTTTCCTTCAAAGGTCCACACATGCCAATTTTTCAGAGTTAATACAAGAACTATGTATCAGCTCATACCGCTACAATTATTGTCAATCATATTTTGTAGTGTTGGCTTATGTGTGGGGTGGCAGTCTGATCCCCAGCTCCTCCTGTCCACTCCCTCGCATGGCAGCTCTGTCATCATCAGTGGGTAAATAAATGAGAGGCCAACTGTAAAATGCTTTGTCCTTTGAGGTAGAGAAACTCTGTCCAAGTGTACCCCATTTACCAAATGAAAGGACTACTTTTAGTGCATCAACATTATTTACTTATTACTTTAATTCATCAAATCATGCATTGACTGTTAGGCAGTGATGATTGATAGTGATACCAAAGAAAGTTACTGCACAACGTTTCAAAGGATATCGCCACTGTAATTTCTCTTCATTTTTTTTACATGTTTAAATATAATTAATGTCACGTATATATTATTTTTACCAACAAATCCAATGAAAACACCAAAGCTAACAATGAGGAGAGAGCAGAAATGAAACAGGGGGTGTACTATGAAGCAAGGTGTAGCCAGGCTTTTCGTCCCGTTCTCACGCACAAGGTACCCTTTGGTAACCCCTAACCCTAACCCGCGTCAGTATCAGACTTGAACAGATGATGCAGCGTGACATACTTTCCAAAGCGAGAAAGTGCCAAGAGGGGTGGAGGTTGGGGTTGAGTGGAGGTGTCACACACAGGACTTTCACCCAGGAGACCGGAGTTCGCATCCCATTTGAAAACAAGCAATCACAACTCATTTCCTCAACCTAACCACGTAGGTTTTGTGTCTAAACGTCACCGATCTTTTCCTAAACCTAACGACGTGATATTTCTTGCCTAAACTTAACCAATCGTCTCCAATGTTTTGTGCCTAAACTTAAGCAAGTTAAAGTAGACCATTTGAGTCAGGCGTAGGGCGCGAGCCTTTCTGCGTCGGCTAGAGACGCTAAAGGGAAGGCTTAGTGCATCGGCCAAGGATGCCAAAGGGCCCATTGTGCGTCAGGGAAGGGCTTATCGCGTCGGCTGGCGACACCAAAGGGTATCTTGCACGTCTGTATAAGACGCAAAGAGCACATGAGAAAATGTTGGTCTGTGACGAGCTGGGAAGAGAACGGGTTGGGCTTTCCTTGTGTGAGCTGGCTCCGCAAACCCTTAAATCCCAGTCAGAGATGATGAGTTATCAACTTTGTTAACCCAGGCTTTCTGCTTCAGATTCTGTGCACGTTCCCATAAGAAGGGGCATTTGATGCATCATTTGAATCTTCTTCTGCACAAACCAATAACGTGCCGCCTACTTCAGTCAAGAGGAACATTTTGTTATAATGGAAAGCTATGAAGAATATTAAAAAATATATATTATAAAAAATATTATAAGCAACATTGTTGCTGCAAATAAGTCAAGAGAAAATTGCTGAGTGTGTAAATTCGTGATGTATTTATGTTACCATTAAATGTACTCTTATGTACTTATGCCTGCAACTGCACAATCTGAAGCTCTTTAACTTTAAACCTGATTCAGCATATTTAAATATTGTACTGTACTGGTTTGAAGGATACGTGGAAAACACTTTAGTTTTTGGCCAAAACAAACTGAAATGATTTTTATTGTTTGAATATTATCTGTGATAAATACCAATAGACAAATACATTTTTATAATCAGTGTTCTTTTAGCTGCAGTAGCAGCAGTGTAAAATGGACTTGGCAGCAAACCGGGGCCAGGCGTAAAAACATCCAAAGACATCTCATAGAAAATATCGGCGGGAAAATAATTAGTGAAAGGGCAGGGCTGTACAATTTTAATCCAAAACTGAACATAACCTCCTCTGGACCAGGTTATGTGTTCAGCATAAGTTACCATGGTGACCTAGCCAGGTTAAAAGAGAGCCACCTTTGTGACACTGAAAACTCTGACATTTGACTCAACCCATCAGAACTTGAGGCTTCTCTTGCTGTACAAAGAAAACCTCAGATAAAATCCTTTTGACCTTTGCTAATAACTAAAAATCCTTGGAACATTACGTTACTGAATACTTCTTGCGTGATTTACTTTATCATTTAAAAATTGATCTAATATTGCTGGTTTATATATTTACGCTTTTATGACCACTATTTTCAACAAGCCTTGGACCTCACAGGTAAAATGTGACAGCTCAGCAGAAGAGTTAAGTGGGGCATCTGTGGATCAAGAGGTAGAGCGGTCGTCCACTAAGGTGAAGGTCCGTATCTCGATCCCCGGCCCCTGAAGTCTGCATGCCGGCATGTCGTCAGGCAAGGAACGGCCCGAACAGCCATCAGGAGCAATTCAGGTTTCAGTATCTTGTAAGTGTTCACGTGAATGAGCAGGTGGAACATTGCACGGCAAGCCTCTGCCACCAGTGTATGAGTGGATGAATGCTGGCTCCGTGTTGCAAAGTGCTTTGAGTGGTTGGTCAGACTGGACAAGCTGTATAAATGCAGTCAGTTTACCATTCAAGTCTTCGAGTCGAGGGCAGCGCAGGGGCATTAGTTCAGACATGTCTGTGACAGCATGGCAGAAAGGACTGAATGCTGCAGTTACCACAGATAAAGAGTTTGACTTTAGATGGTGATCACATTAGTATCCGTGCTAGGTTTTCTGGTTGGTATGAAGATATTAAATGTTTAACTTTGTAAAACCATGTCTGGTTTAACAGAAGTCTGACACTCCTGCTCATTAGTGTGTATGTGCAACAATTTGTGGTTGAAAACATTCTCCAACAAATGTCACGCTCATACATAGAACGGGGAAGTGGAGGACCGAGACGCAGACAATAAAACACTCAGACTACAGGAGTTTCGGGCCGATTTAACCCCAATTCACCCCTCCCGACAATCAGAGGAGAAATCTGTTGTGGGACCTTGGTCAGTACTGATGCTTGGCCCAGATTATCTGGTAATGTGAGAGGTTTACAGATCCGGTCTTAAACCTCCCCAACTGCTCACAGACTCATCGGGGCCGCCCCGATTTGTATCAAACATGGTTGACATTTAGGATTTAAATATGAAACAGTATCAGCCCGTGAAGCTAACATTAGCTAGTATATTAGCTACTTTTAACAGATTCAGAATCTCATTGACATAATGTAGATGGACGATGTGTCTCCACTTCCTCCCACTGTGCAAAAATGAAGCCAAAATATCCCGGATACGAGCGCTGCCATCTTGCGCTGGTGGCTTCATTTGGAGCCAGAGTCCGTGCAGCAGTGACCGGACAGTGGGAGCTGCCATACACCCGCCCAACTCAATCGTTGAGCAGGGCTCAGGATCATGATGTTTCAGCCCCTTTTTTATAGCATCAAATTACTAATTTAAACCAAACTGATCAGAAAAATGAACACTTGAACATACATCAGCGTGATAAGAACTACCTAAAATGACAGAAACCATCTTTGGGAAAATGTTATTTGACGTGTACTTTGAGTTTTTAGTTTGGCCCATGTCCTATCTGATAACATTGAGGGGGAGGAGTTTATTATCTAAACTGCAGCCCGCCATCAGGGGGCCAGTCCAGATGTTCTGTCATCCATCTTGCAGTCAATGGTGTTTTCATGTAATTTGTTGATAATAAAGAAATTTAGACTAACGGCAGTCTTATCCTTTATTAGATAAAAACACTCCGATTATCTTAACACATTAATAGGTTAGGCCTACATGATAGGAAGCCTTCTTTGCCAACATGGCTAGAATTTCCTTCCTAAACGGAATTTTCTTATTTTTTTATAGAGCAGCATTAAACATAACATTTAATAATAGCAAATCAATACATCAGAACAGAAGCAAAACAAAACAAACAAAATTAAACACAAGAAGATTGAAATTACATCAACAATTTAGGCTGCATCCATTACTTATTATGCCGCATAATATCCTTACAATGCAAAATTATCCAGGCAGTGAACAATAGGCAATCATCTGTCGATCGATGGCAATCTAGGCAAGCGTGCCAAGAAAACTGTAAGACTGAATACAAGGACCTTCATCTGCTGAGCTGAATAGTAGGAGGCTGGATTAATATGAATACTACATTATCCATTAATCATTTCATATTTAGCTTCTATTCATAATTGTTGCTCAGTTTATCCCTATCCCATCAGCCTTGCGTTTGTCCTTTATTGTTTTCCATCTCTGCTCTGAAGATGAAACGGCTATCTCTATGGGAAAGGTTCAGTTAAGGTTAGACAACTGAAAGTGCTTGGTTAAAGTTCGGAAAACACTGTGATCATGGTTAAAAACAACTAGCCTTGACCATTGGGAAGAGATAATCCATCCACCTGGATAGAGTGCCATTACTTTTCACTACTCCATAAGAACAGTTGGTTTCCAACTGTTGTTTTCTGGAGAAGACAGTATCTGCTGTCTGTCCATCTCTTTCTATCTCTTACTTTTTTTTCTCGCTCCCATCTTTCCCAGTTAAAAATAACTAGACTGGCTAAGGCAAATTTATAATAGCCTCATTTTAATCTCTGGGTATTTTGTGAGATGCCATTACATTACAGTGTTTGTGAGTCTGTGTATGTAATGTGCAGAGGCTCCTACCCAACCAATCCAATTTCCCTTCCATGAAGTGTGCCCTCAACATTCTCCCAAACCACAATGATGGAGGAAAACTTCCTTTGTGTGTGTTCCCGAACATTTGGGATGAACTGCTAGCCCCGCTTGGACTTAAGGCTGCTATTGGCTAATGTCCAGTTCAACCCATTCTCATCCCAGGTTGTCATGTACCGACGTTTTGTCATGCACCCTTGCATCTTATCCAGACGTGCGAGGTATCACCGGCCGACTCGCTAAGCCTTCCCTTTAGCGTCTCTGGGTGCAGCCCAAAGGCTTGCGCTCCACAAGTCTTATCCTGACACACAAGGTCTACGTTACTTTGGTTAATTGTAGGCACAAAACATTGATACTTTCTCGCTTTTGGAAACCTCGTGCGTCTCTGCCTGATGACTGAATTTGTTCTCTATAAAATCAACTAGTCGCAACAGAAACAAAATTTATGTTTTGATGGTTCCGTTTTGGTAATCATGTTCATTGGTTAGGATTGGGAAAAGATTATACTCCTGGCTGAAAAATAAAACAGACTCAGCAATGACTTGAATCACTCTTTTTCAATATTTATAGGCAATTTCTCAATTTAGAGGCTATTATAGATCCAAGCTGACGCTGAGTGAATGAACATATAAGAGTCTGTCCATTCTTGGTGAAAAGCTCTGGTTTCGCTGTCTATCTTTCTCTTTTCCGAGCACGCTATGCAAAATGACTTTTCTCTGACTCACCTGTTTTTTTCCCCCCAGCTCTGCCTTGTCTGTGTTTTTATCTCACTCACTGACTCATTTGATTCACTAGATTTGATTGGCTGAGTAGCGAGATGTGACATGGTTTACAATGCAAGTAATTGGTCTGTGGTCTGTCAACATTCAGTAATACTCAGTAATTTAGTGGTTATATTCTAGGTCTGGACAGGACTCTGTGTGGGTCCGGACCCTGCCCACAGTCCAATTAATGACCTAGGGAGAGGGCGTGGCTTACCTTAAAATTGCTTACTGTCTAAAGGTGCCTTTTGGAGTTTTGAACCACTGGCAGGGCTATGGAGTCATGTTTTCACAAGTGGCTCCTTGTTTTGTTTGTACCGTGACACACATTCCTGTGTACGATATTTAACTGTTTATTCTCTGTCGTAAAATATTTTTTAATCTAAGTTAAGATGGACTATAGGAGTGAATGGCCTGTAAAGTTGGACATGTTTTTTTCAGTTTTTCAAGACCTACTATGTTTTTTTTTAGGGTATCAAGGCCAATTAGTGGTAAGTAGCATTTTGGGCAAAAATGATGTTTCACTGTTTGCCATAGGTAACTGGAATTAAACTCAGCAACAACACATAAAGGTTTTAGAGTTTTTGCAATGCAGAAAATCTCATTTGTTATTCCACAGCAGCTCATAAATATTCCAAAACGGTACTCACACAAATTTATTTGGTTTGAGAACTTTATTGAGAGTTAATGAGTTGAAATTTGTCCTCGGAGGATTGTCGTGAGAGAGACAATGAATGCGTGTTGCATAGTTTGATGAAGTGACACTGGCACTGTAAAATAAGCCTGACCTAAATCTTGACTGACGGGTCCCATTTTGCCACATGTGGATTTATTGATTCAACACACGTTCAGGAAAATGACCTGTTGTTAAATTCTGTATCGTCAGCAACATATTTGACGAAAAAGTATCTTAAACTTTAGGGCACAATGGTTGATTAGACTTTCATTTGCCCTCTCACCTGATCCGATGTGTGCAAAACTTGATGGCACAAAAAGCTTCACACTGCCGATAGTCTAATTCGATGTGATGAATTAAATTAAAGGCACATTTTTTTTGTAACTCAAGGGCGCAGAGCTATTCAAGGGAGCAAATTAAAGGATGTGATGATACAAATTATGAGAGGGAAAACATGTTTGCAAAAATTGTGCAAAAGAAGGGTACAAATTAAATTACCAAAAAATGTTACCCTCGAAACCTGTTCCATTGAACCCATGACTCCTTCTTCTTTCACCTGTTTCCTCATCAGTACCTTGCTGGTGTGATGAGAGGACCACTTTCCTAAAAGAGAATCTGTTTTTGTTTTCTCTCATAATTCAGAAAAAAAACAACAACATAGGATTAAAAACATTTAAATGTTTAATAGAAACCGCGTTATTTAATGAAACTTGCAGGATCACGCTGATTTTATATGATTCTTTAGAGGAGTATCGTTTGGGTTCAATATATAAAGTCCAGTCCAGTCCAGTGTCTTTGTATTTGTGGTTCCCTGCTGGTAATTTACTCTGGGTACAGACAGAGCACACACAAATTAGGAGTGTGTTTGTCTTTAGGAAACACAACTTCCCTGTTGGGAGCAGTGTTGCTATTGCTTATCAACCAGCACAGAGACTGCTTCAGCTTCATCTGTACTGCCAGGGGGTCTGTGTGTGTGTGTGTGTGTGTGTGTGTGTGTGTGTGTGTGTGTGTGTGTGTGTGTGTGTGTGTGTGTGTGTGTGTACACGCCCACACCACCTACACCAAACCACCCCTGCTCCCGTCTGTCCTTGCAGGTGGTCTCAGAAGCACAAACCCAATGAACACACACACACACACACACACACACACACACACACACACACTTACTTTACTGCGCTGCACTTATTTTTATATGTGGATATGATCTCCTCACCTCATCTCACCTGTTTCTCACCTCTTCGTTCATCCTCCCTTTTTTGATCCATCCCTCCGAAAGGAACTTCGCCTTTTTACTCCACCACTCCACAAAGATGATGAGGATGACTGGCTCATACAATATGATGTGTTGTACATTAGCCAGCATTTATAGATGTGTTGCTTCAAAGGAAATTTGAACTTCATGTCATTTGGAATTCATTAATTTAATCAGAATTTGATTGGCAATGCCTTTGCTCCACCTGACCTCCCTTGTGCCTTAAGCAAGACTCTGTTAAGAACCCCTTGTACCTGACCACTAAGCCATGTAAACCATCCGCCATTGCTACACAGTCACACCCGCCCCGACATCCCTGTGCTCCCACTACAATCCTCCCTCCTTCTCTCCATCTCTCAGTCTGAGAATACGTAGACCTATTACAGAAGAGAATGAGGTATAAACAAACAATATTAATAGAATAGAATATTTTGAATATAAAATATGAAGTTAAGAGAATGTTAATACAAATAAGACATTTTTAGAAAATATTGAATTTAAGAAATATTGAAATTTTAAATAAATTAAATGCCTGGGAACACATGAACAGCGGCAGTAAAACAATAGTTTATATTTAACATTTAGAACGATTATTCTGCAGTTAAAACAGACCCGTTTTACCTGTGTGAACATGCGTCCCCGTCCGCACAGCCGTTATGCTCACTGTTGCTTGGTTGACATGAACATTCAGTGAGCATGCAGTGCATTTTGGAGTCAGTGTGACCCCCCCACCCCCTTCCCCCACAGTGATTAAGCACCTGTCAACGGTTAATGGACATGGACTGGTACATGTCCCTGTCTTCACATAGTGTTTAGCTAACACGAGTGCAAAAAAAACTGAATATTTTAAAAATGTGTCCATAAATTTTGTCTTTCATTTTCTGTTTTATTTTGGAAAAAACTGCATAAGAACTGTTAAAAAAAAACCCAGTATGCAGCAAGATACTAATCCTATTCATGGTCCACAGGCGGACGCTCTGATGTGTGAACTGCCTTGCTACAAATAGTAATAATCAAGTCAAATTTTATTTATATAGCGCCAATTCACAACAAAAGTTATCTCATGACGCTTGAAATATAGAGTAGGTCTAGACCATAGTCTTTTGTATTAGTTATTAAATAGCTGGGCAATATAGGAGAAAGAAACAAGCAATATTGTAAACGGCAATGACGCTGGAGGCTTCAGCTGCTTCTCCTCCATTTGATGCAAAATGGCCGCCTAGTCGGAGGCAAGATGCCATGGAATAGTTAGACAGGGGGCGTGAAATCTTTACCTAGGAAATGGGACATCACTTATCACAGCAGCAACAAGGCTATTAGGCATTCCCATTCGGGACAAAGGTTTCCACAAGGAATGTTTCACCATGATTAGAACATTGTATTATATATGGTGTATTAAAGCGTGTGGCTTGCTACCTTTATCGACTATTATAGGCGTCAATCAGCGTCAAACCTGACCAAATTTACAGGACACGAGAAGACAGATTAATCTATTGACAACAGCCAGGAGGCATGTTTATATATCAGCTATTTCACTTCATTTTCCTGCTTGTAGAAATTTCTGCCCTGCGCTGATATCAGATAAGCGAAGAAGTGGGGAAAAAAAATTTGCTGCTGGATTATATTTATAACCCTCATACACCGGAAATGCTTGTCATAACAATCTGATTACATATTCCTTTGCATCTACATTAAATTAAGATACTCCGATTGAATTTTTAAAAAAATTTGCATGATTATTTGCGAAGATATTACGTTACATTGTCTCAGTTGGCAAAGCCTTTTGGGAACTTTCATTTTTTACCTCTCCGTTCGGAGGGACATTTGGAGGGCTAGATGCCCACAACCCCTCAATCCCCAGAAGAAACGGGACACCCGACCCTACCTGGCCATGCACAAAACGGTAGTGGTAGGGCCAAAGGGTGGAAACTGGGATTGGGCCATGTGCCCCCTGCAGAAAGAACAGAGGCCAGAGAACAATACCTGACGAGAGAAGAGCTGCGGAATTAGGGGAGGGGTTGCCTGGCATGAAGTTCTGGCATGAAATGTCACTTGTCAGAGAGACACTGGCTGGCTGTGTAAGGGGTCAAAGTGTGCAACTCCAAAGGTGGATAGATAACACTGAAAAAAAAAACCCATCAGATCATCCCCCCAGTTGAAAACAATGACTTGAACGCATTCATATTCAAGCTGAATCAAAGATGTCAGGACACCAGCAAGTTGGGAAGCTTCTGATCTCTTTGTTCTCACTGAACACATCAATTCATGCCTCACAGCAATGTGATTTTTTTTTTAAATGCAAAACTGAAAGGTAGTTTTTTTTTGTCATTTTGTGTCCCGAACACCGTGAACTCAACCCATTTGTTTTTTACATTAAAGAAAAGGAAACCCCGACCAAAACCCCTACCTAAAATCAACCAAAGAAGTCAGCCGTAAACTCAGCACAATTTTTATTCAGCTGAGCAAAAAATGTGACTTCATGGCAGAACTTCAAAGATTTATTTTTCATGAAAATAATTTTTTGTTTGGTATGTCAAGACTATTTGTGGTTTCTAGAGGCTCTGTATGTGAGACGGGGACGCGATGGCGTGGAGAAAACACTGCTTCAAGACGAATTCGGTGGCACAAAACGGCAAGCGTAGAAAAGACACTGATATGGAGCAGCATTACACAGAGAGACTTTTGAGTTGAGGGTTGTGGAGGATCAGACAATATTATTCCCCATTATAAACTCCCTGCTACCTTAGCAGCACCTCCTTTTCTCGGGGCACATGAACTGGTTCCCCCTGGGGGCTGACACTGCGCCATGGAACAGAATCAGACAGAGAGACACTGCTGGTCCGTGGGGGGTCGAGCAGAGCTGGGTTTCCCTGTGGAGTCTGTGCGCTGCCTACTGAGTTTCCCATGACCGTTCATTTTGTAAAGGCTTGGATATATGATGGCCCATACAGGCCGAGGCACAATACACATGACAAAGCACACCAAGAGAAGACGGTACAGTGAAGCACTGCTTTCACGTCATGACTTCACGTCATCTCCGCTTTGTTGAGGCGCTTGTCCTTTCGTAAGCGTTACTCTCCAGTCCATCTTCATTCCTCAGTTTCCAAAGAAAATGGAGGATATTAATTAGCACCAATCCAGGTTTCTGCACCCAGATGACGTGATTTACTGATTGAAAAGAATCTCTGACGATGAGTTCCCTCGTTTTCTCATACTTTAGCTCAAATTTGATGTTATTCCTTTCTCTATGCACCCTTTCCTCTATCCCCCAGGTGTTGGTGTTTAGTTTTGGCTTCACAACGCTGTGACAGAATATTTCCTTTCAACCTGTAAGACGACAATAATCGCGGACAAAGACGCTGGCTGACTTCTCAAGGTCATAACATACCGGTGAGTTGTTGTTGTTGTTTTTTTGTTGTTTTACCCATCCGTTTTAATATTTTAGATTCAAACTATGTGGAACTGTTTGGTCTTCGATTCATTACATCAGTGGTCAAACTGAAATGAGCACACTTAGTCAAATGCTGACTCTTAAGTGCACAGATGAGTGTCAAAGGTGCAAGATCACTGTGATTCTTTGAGTTAATCTAATTCCAAAGATAAGTATAAAAGCAAGCATTAGTACAGTTAACACTCGGCTCCAACACACCATACAGCACATATGGACAGTGTGTCATCTCACACCAGCACACACAGAGCCTCCACGTAGCATCATAGAATACTTTTCAGGCCATGACTCACTAGGAATGTCTTTAGGAGATGGAGGTGGATAACTGGGACAGTGACAGCTTTGACCTGTATCTTTGCTTCTTGAAGACATAAGTGTAAGCCAGACTGACTCTCTCCTCTTTACACTGAGGGCATCACTGATTTCTTGATTTTCTTACTACCGCTTAAATCACCTTTATCGTCACTTCTGTTTAATCATCAGCCATACTTTAAATATGTCAATCGCTCCAGCTGCTGTTGCAAGATTGGTGCTCTGCAGGATCTGATTGGGTGCTGTGATGGCACCTCTGCTTAGACTGTTAATAACAGGAAGTGATGTCACGATACAGGAACATAACCACATTGCGCTCATGCACGTTCATTGGCTGTCGAATGTTGCCATGGGAAAGGCCTCTTGCTTGGGATGAAAACGCATCGACGTGGGTTTGTCTTTTAGGAGCTTGTGCAACAACGCATGACCTCATTGGAAGCCACACTAGGTGGTAACCAATTAAATTGCTGCCTGCAGAGGAGGTCAGCCAATCAGCTTTATGGCTGTTTGGATTGCTAACCCAATCATAATGCGGGGTTTTACTATTCCTGTGCTACATGAAACAGATAATGGTGAAAGGTTGGGGTTTTGGCGTGAACTACATTCTGTTTCAGCAAACTGGACTGGCAGTTATGCTAAACAGGCAGGGGCATGCATGTTAACATGGCAGAGAAGTGAAAATTGGAAAGCGCCTGACACTATTCTGACATCGTGACTTTCACAGACCACTCTTGACAGTGAGAGATTATAGGTCTGGCTCCCTATTGTAGATCAAATAAGAGGCCAATCATTCAAAAAGACGTGGTTAAAAATATAAATAGTGCATGCAAGTGTGTAGTTGTTTTGCATGTGCTTGTGTGTGTAGTTTTACACGTTAATGCAATGTGTTATGTGTACTGAGTTGTTTATATACAAGTGGCTGAAAGCCAATAAATTACATTCACTTTGTTAATAAACTATAGTTGTAATTTTTTTTAAAAAAAACCCAAAGCAAAACAATTTTGCTGAATTTAAGGGAATTAAAATAGTCATTGTAAACGCAAGTCGAGACAAAATTACATTACTGTTTATTTCAATTAAAGTATTTCAGCTCACTATTGTATTTTAAATATTATCAAGGCCGTGTGACAAAAATTAGATAGTGAAACCAAGTAGATCTGATTATTTCGCCAATTACACGACAGTTATTATAGGTCACTGCGGCAAAACCACTGAAATTATAAAGGTGGACAATGAAATGAACAACAATCTGAGTGGTCCGCTTCCATTTTTAGCTTACAGAATTTCCGCAGTAAATAAACGCAAAGACTACTTGAAGCAGTTGTTCAGTTTGTGATTAGGGGGTAATGCTCAAGTGTTGAAAAAGAATGTGGGAACCATTAAAAGGAGGGGAAAGCCATTCAGCCAATTTTTGTTTTCTAACTTGGTATTTGCCTGTGAAGCCTATAGACCACATTCACACACTGGCCATTTTCCCCTGGCGCCATGTTCAGGATGGGAAGCTCAAATGTCGTAATGCTGTGCTGCAGGTTTCAAGACAGAAATGGCCAACGTATGAATATGTTGTTGTTTTTTTTGTTTGTTTGTTTTTACAATCTACCATTCTTATTTCCTTTGCATGCAATAAATGATACACAGATCATATACAGCAACATGCAGGCCTGACTATCACTACATGATATGAACGTCGCCTGAGATATCTCCTCCGAAATGCACAGAAAGCGGGCACAAAGTTTGTCGGATAAATTAGAAATACATTTTAAAAAACAGATGTACTTGTGCGCACAAATACATGAAAGGCATCCACACAAAAGTTATTAAGAGACTTCTCCTCGACGTAAGACAATCCTGTGGAAAAACATAACTACATACATTTGTGACTGACATTTATAGTTTTTCTATGTACCCATTTCACTTACAGTGTCTGCCTTAACATAGAGGGGGACAAAAAGCTATCTAACAATCATGCGTTATTGTCGAATTACTAAACCAATCTTTAAAATGTACTAAGCCATGTAAGCCTGTGTAACTTTTAACTTGCAAGAGAAGGAGGAAATGCAAAGGTGTGCCTTATAAAAAGTGTTTTTTTTTAAGTTCTTCATGTTGAAAGAGAAGTTTCTAAAACAAAAAAAAGTGTGTGTGCAATCTACATAAATGCATAAGAAGTGAGAGGAGGAGAGAGACAGAAAGCGAGAGAGAATACAAGTTTTGACAGTTTTTGACACCAACAACAAACGACGGTGTCTCTGTGTTATCTTATTTTTCACTATTCACTCCACCTGTGGCATCACACTGTGCATACTCTATGCTTGTGTGTGTGTTTGTGTACATGCTAGCTTATTTGCCCATGTTTGAAGTTACATTTCCTTGTGTATCCAGGAAAAGCTTTAGTGCACATAGGTCTATCATAGGTGTGTATAGCACTTTCCCTCGTGGAATATATATCTTTCCCTCAGTGTGTGTGTGTGTGTGTGTGTGTGTGTGTGTGTGTGTGTGTCAGAACCCCCTCTGGTACTTATTTGCGATCTCTATGACAGAGCATACAGCTGCATCTCAAGACAAACTAGGCCAACAGCAACTCTGTGGAGATGGAGCCGCTGGCATTTGGCACCTGTTATCCAAACCTCTGAAGACTTTGTTATATCAGAAACTCTCAACTCTCTGTGAAAAATTCCCTGTGTGCCTTCTATCGTGACCTTGGTTTCTTTCTCCTACACTTGTTTCCTTCCCTTTCTTGTCCGAAAAGCACCAAAGAAGGGCGATCTCGCGAGACAGCGAAGAAACAGCACGCCACTTTTAAGGACCTTTCGTGTTTCGTTTCACGCATTTCAAGCTTTTTGTGCGTAACGATTTCTGCATTTTATGAGTTTTAAACATGTGGGAAAGATCAAAGTCAGGTAGCTTACATCATGTGACCTTTCTTGTCTAAATCATGGTCGGCCTAAAAACTACTTTGTTGGGTTAAGGGGACAAAAACATCATGGTTTGGGGTACAATAACTTTAGTTACGTTACGTTTGTGATTGCCATTTCCATGTTATTTACGTGTCACTTGGTGAGACCAGGCTGGGGCTATGCACTGTAGATATACAGTGTGCATCAATTGACTGTGTAATACTGCACTGTAAGTTGTTGGGAGGAATTACAACCTACACAGTCAAGTGAAGGTGACCTATCTGACCTTATTTCAGTGACCCCACGTAAAAATAATTATATATATATATATAAAAAAAAATTGTAGATACATTTAGATTGCTAAACTGCTAACGCTAACTAGCCAAGAAGCTATTCAGCCAAGCTAATGTCCAGACTTCCATCTGTATGACATGTCCTCTGGGTGTGAATTGGTCTTCAACTGACGCAGTATTCTGAATCATTGGCCAGTGTGTATGGAGGACTGAAACTGCCAAAATCCCAAAGAAATAAATGAAACAATAAATTAATTAATATGTCGATTAAATGCACCAAAAATAATATCAAACATAAATGTAGGCATTAATTAATTTATAAATTGTGATATAAATTGGTATTCGTGTTTTAATTTGCTTCTGTATTTATTTATCTTCATGTAAATTCCCCTATTTATTTATTTACTCATTTAATTTTACATTTTTTTCATTAATGTATTCATTTTTAAATGTACTCATTTATTTCTCCATTTATTTCTGTATTATTTTCCCTTTACATTCTTTCCCCTATTTATTTCTTTTTACATTTCTTCATACTACATTTCTGATTCCTTATGCAAATGAGGGGGCTGCCATTCAAGTGTGTCACGGGGTCAGCTTCTTTCGTATTGGTTGATCGATATCACAGTGCATAGATCGATTATTCTGCCTTCCTCCCAACACCGGTAGCGCCAGGCTCAGACAGAAATGTGAACTATTAGGGGCAAAGCGGCTTTTTTTGTACACTTGTGCTGCCTTCGCTTGACTCATAACAGGGCGAACCGCTTGAAATCCTGCAAATCCTCATCTAAAATCTCACTGTGGCCGTTTCTGCTTGTGCTGTCCCTCCCTGAAAGCCGCTAACAAAGCTCAAAGCGCACTCGGCCGAGCTTTGGTAACGGCTATTCTTTACTGCAGGTAGGGAGAGTACAAGTAGAAACAGCACAGTGAGATGTTAGATGAGGACAACAGCAGACAACAGGCTGTTTTTACTGCTCCTCTTTAGCTCTCCTCCAACACATAACATTCTTTTACCTGCCATGCTGTGTGATGGAGAGACACACAGCAGAACTAACGGGGGAAATGAAACGTGTTTATTGTTTTACAGCTGCTCTTTCATGTCTGTAAGTGACGAACCATCGCAGCTCCTCATCTAAAATGTCACTGTGGCCTTTTCTGCTTGTAATATTACTCTTCCTTCCTGAGAGCCGCTAACAGCCGGGCTGCGGTACATCTTGCAGACCGTGGCCAGCCCATGGTGACCCCCCTTTCCCCCTTAACAAGCAGGGGTAACTGCAACAACTCATGTCTGTGCAGGAGGTCAGAGAAAAGTCTGTGTTCAGCTCTCAGTATAGTTTTGAAGCTTCTGACTGAATCTCTGTGGTATGAAGTTTAGTTTCTCTCCTGCGCCCATGTTTGTACTGTCAGATATGTGCTTTACTTTCATGTTACGTCATGTTCGCTTTCTCTTGTAGGCATTATGTTAAGTTACTATGAATATGTTATGAAAAAGGCCCCAGGAAACATTCATATGATCACTCACACACTGGAAGAGCCATAGACGTTCAGTATCTTGCTCCAGGACACTTGGACATGTAAGCCCCTTTTACGCAGCCCTTTCATTGTGGGCCTGTTGTGCCTCTGATATGCCTCACCGTCTGTATAAACGTCACGGAGGCATAATGGGGGGTCAAAGTTGTTCCACCTCTGAGACAGCAACAGAGGTGGTACCAGCGCCGAATCGACGTCCGTATAAACGGAGTGAGCCAGCGAGACGGAACAACGAGACAGGGCTGTGAGGCTTTGTCGACATTGTTTGTGTGCGAAACCTCGAGATTTAAAAGCAGTTAGCAGCTAACTCAAAGAAGAAGAAAAACAACTGAAAATGTTTACAAAATGTGGAGACAATGCAAGGTTCGGGAGCTACTTACCCTCCGAGCAGAGGACGAGATCATCCGCCACATAGCAGAGACGGTAAATGATTGTTATTGTTAGGGTTGCTCGTCACGCATGTAAAACGTCACACTAGACCTTGACGCTGACGCGTCACTCGTCACGCCTCTTTTAATTGCAGAACGCCGGCTTGCTATTCAAAGTCCCACAGTGGAGCGGTGTTATGACGGCGTTGCATTTTTCAGTGTAAATAAACAAAGGCAGCGTAGAGAAGGGTCTTCGTTGCGGCGATATTACGCAATCTGTGTAAAAAGGGCTGCAGACTGCAGGAGCCGGGAACTGAACCACCAACCTTCTGATCGGACGACCACCTGCCCATGTGTCTGTAATAACGTATACCAAAAGAGGACCAAAGGGCCAAGAGAACTGAAGTTGGTGAGTTCAGTGTTCTGAAAAGGAGCATGGTCTACTGGTCTATTTGAAGTTGCCATCCAGTACACATATAAACACCAGAGTTTGAGGAAACAGAATTAATCTGTGGCATCCCAATTAGTTGGGATGGGCCACTAATCACTGTTGCAGCCCTACTTTGTGGTTTAGTCTCAAAAGAAGGGTGTTTTTTTTCCCCACAGAAAAATGTGCTTGGTGCAGCTTTTAAGTGCTGTATTTTGCATCTCAAACCAAACTAGGACAAACCAAAGCTTTGGAGATGCAGAGGTGACATTTGGCATTCACAGCAAATCTCCAGAGTTCCTCTCAGAATTTCTATTCTTATCTTTGTTTCCTTAGGTATGTTTGTTTCCTCGTGCTTTCTTTCTGTCTGCCTCGATTCGTTCTTCCTGACAATCCTCTGAAGAATTGAACTCTTGAAGAATTCTGTGTCCATTCTACCTTTCTTTGTCTTTCTACAACTTACGTTTGATTTACTTTTTTTTCGCTTCTCTTGTCCACATTAAGTGCCATTTTGTGTAGCAACGGTGACTACAATGATTAGTCAGTCCAATGGTCTGATGATCCAACAGTCACTTGATCTGTTTGTCCATCCAAAACTTTGTTTTGTGATGATGATCTAATGAGTGGATTTACATGGAATCTACTGAGAACAATCATGTTCCCCAGGGGATAAACCTATTTGCTTTCAACACTTCAACACAAACCGTTTGTGTCCACCACCTTGGTCCCGACTGAAATATCTCAAGAGCTATTTTGCCATGAAAGTTGGCACAGACCTTCATGGTCCCCTGAGGAAGAAGCTACTGCATGGTCATCCCGACAACTTTTATCGAGCCCCACCAGCAGGTCAAAACGCATTTATTTGTCTTATTCAGTGAAATATATGAATATCTAGCGCACAACTTTGCACAGACATCCATGGTTCTCAGACAATGTATCCTCACGGCTTTGGTGATAGCCTCTAGTGCCACCATGAGGCAGACGTTTGCCATAATAATAATAAACAATAAATAAAATAAATTCTAAGACGGATTGCAGCGACATTTTGTACAGACATTCATGTCCCCTTAAGTATAAATTAATAACTTTTGTGATGCCTTCACTTTTTCTCGAGCACCATCATCAGGAGATAGTTTCTTATACTTTGGTTTATGACCAAATCGGCTACCTACTGATGACATTCTCATGGCTTAAACTATACTTTGTGCTTAATGCTAATTAATAGCGTGCAAACTTACTAAAATAAGATGATGATGACAAAGTAAACAGTATTCCTATTAAACAGTGGCAAACTATCATTCTCATTGTGGGAATGATATCATGCATTCATTTAGCTTTTTTTTGCCGAAGGAAAGCCTCAAAGATCTGCTCGCGTGGCTGCAGAGTCTGCAGTGTTGTTTAGGTATAATTAACACAATCTGCTGTGCATGCAGTGTACCTGGATTATTTTGATGGGTTGATTTTAAAAAAAAACAACAACAACTACAGTGATGGCCAAGATATGAGTAGGACCAACAGACCAAGAAAGTTTTGCATAATGCTGATGTCCTCCTAGGGAAAGAGTGGGTGGTAAAATGAGATGTTCTTGACCCCAGGGCCATTCCTCTGGCACCATCCGCCGGACAGATGCTATATTCTTAGGCAAACTCCTCCTAAGGCTTCAAGAGCAGGAGGTCATAGGAGGCTGGAAAAAGGCAGGTTACAACTTGGATAGTATATCACACTTACGCCTACAACTTATTTGCCCAACCGAATGTGTTGGGCACATTGTGTGTGTGTGTGTGTGTGTGTGTGTGTGTGTGTGTGTGTGTGTGTGTGTGTGTGTGTGTGTGTGTGTGTG
>JBBPCS010047893.1:0-19325 GCA_037974645.1 Hollardia meadi
GTGTTTTTTGAGGACTCACCTGAAGGACCTGCTCTATCGGACTCCTGCCTGCCCGCTCATCCATCAGTCCTCTCGCACTTGTTCTCCACAATAAATTGTATCAGTCCATTTTCTAACTCTGGCTCTGAGTTCTGCATTTTGGGTCCAACCAGTTAGATACAACAACCACCTTATCAGATGCACAGAACGCCCTATTGAGCTATTTTCAAGATCAAGTGCATAATGGATTTTTTTGGGAAAAAGAACAAAATATGAGCAGGGTCATAGACACCCTTCAAATTAGAAACAAAGCCTTGAAAAGAGAGAGCGAGAAGGGCTAAATCGAACAAAACACTGCACACAAATTATCAATATGTTTTTTTCCCTTCCTGTTTAACTGTATACATGACAGAATGTGTTGGTCAGTCAACCAGTTAACAGCCTGCTCATGTTTACCCAGGCCAAGCGCTTTTGGAGTGTTTTATTAGAGCAAACTCTGCAGGTTCATAGTATTTCTCTTCTGCTACCACCTCATTACAGCCAGGGCTCCAGGGAATGTAAAATTCCCCTGAGGAGCGAGGCACTGAAGCAGAGGCCAGGCAAGCCCAAGATATTATTGGGTGAATAAAGACCCTGTTGTTCTGGGATCATCATACAACAAGATATTTTATGCCCTCATTTAAAAAGACAAAAAAGTCAGTTTAGTTGCCTTTTGCTTGTTTTGTTGTCTCATATGCTGTTGCTTATCAGCACTCAGCATATATGTGTTTTGTCACGCAACACCGTTTGTTAAGCATAACAAATGAACGACATGTAATAGAGTTTATTGTTTTTATGCTATATGACTTTATTAATATAAGGTTAAGGTAACAAAACAGCCATTAGCACATTAAAATACTCGCCAATTTGTATCTAAATGCACACACACCCAACACACAGTCTGTATATAAACCCTTTTGCAAAAACAATCAATATTTTCAGTAATGGCTCTTTAACCAGGATGGAGGTTGACTAGAACACAGAAACTGCAGGACACAGAGTGGTAATGACCATGTCCCACAGACAATGCATGCTCAGCTGCACAGAATTGCCACCCGCCAGCATGCTCTGGTTTTTACCACCAACACGTTGATGACCTGGTTGGTTCACATTGACACAGTTTGCTGACAAATCAACTACAGACCCAGTTTTTAAAAGACAAGTAAAAGAGTGAAAGTCTGATCCGCTTGTACACTGGAAAACATTAATAACCTGAGTTGTACGCACTGTTTTATGTGTATCAGTGATGCTGCATTTTAAACAGACTGTTTTACTTGTGCATGTGAGTGATCAACTGTGTATGCTGTGCAGAGAATACAGAATAGTGAAAACTTTGATTCGTACTAATGAGCCCCACATGCAGCGGTTGTGTTCACTGTTCTTGGCTGGCATGTAAACAGATATGACAGGAGGAGTTCAGTTACCATTGAGTGTTTTGGAGTCAATTTAAAACTGAATACTAATATTAGCGAATTTGATCACTGGTCATTACAATTGATTGGGGGGGTTCATATATCATGTCTCTTTCCTCTGAGACAAGTCCCATTTGGAGCAGCTTGTAGTGACCAGCTGTCTTTAATCCAAACAGTCCCACAGAGCAGTTGTTCACATTATTAAAGATGCAGAGGTTTGGCTCCCCAGGCAGTTGTGTCCTATTTACAGAGACGTTGGCAGGGCATAAATAGTAATGATTGCTATTTGTTTCTCATCAGGAGCCTTGGGAAGTTGTTACATTGTCATCATCTTATGAGCCTAAAACTCTCAAAGAGAACTGGTTTTGAAAAGGAGATGTCCTTAGAGAATTACAATTTAGGCCTTCAAACTGAAACATGTTTTAAAAATACTTAAACTGTCAAAGTCCCTTGATACAAAGTAGTTCAAATTACACACTTTTCTTGCTTCAACAGACAGTTGACAGCCACAACAGCAACAATCTCAAGCATGCGAATGAAGAACGAACAAAGAAGCATGCACACCAGCTAACTGTTTGATGATACTTGAAAATAATTCATCACAACTATCATTAAAATGCATCTAAGAAGCGTTTGCCCAGTTGAGAATATTCAGGCCTATCCTGTAGAATAGAATATCTACTATTTATTTTTATTACATTTACAAGTTGTGACAGCTTCTATTTGGTACAATTGAAGGTGAAATTTGAAAAATGAAAAAACATAGACAGACTATAAAGGTAACAGGAACACTTTCATTGCTTTGCTCAAAAGCAAAATGCTTGTAGAACCAACTGGCCAGTAGATCTAGACAAATATGCCCCAAGCCTGACCTCAGGCTGGCTGGAAATGATCTACCAAGGGTTTCCCAGAGACCTAAATGTCACAGGCAGTCGTGGGTCATGGGTGCTGTCACTATGAGACACAAGGGGCTGCCTCTTCTTCATCTTAACAACCTTCCCCCAAGGTCTTACTTGGGTGGTGGAGAGGGGTGCTTTCAGTTTGTAATCTGGCCCTGCCACAGCTTTGTTTTCACAAAGCTTGTCTTGTGTCAGTAGCTCTGACCAAAAGGTAATGATCTTTTTGTGGGTACTGGATGAAACAAAAAGAAACAAATTCCATTCTCAGATAAAAACAGACATTGATGGGTAGCTCCAGGTTGCATATAAAGGTTACGTATACAAAGAATAAAACACTGGCTCAAAATAATTTAAAAGGGTGGTGCACTACTAGACCTGTGACCTGTCTTTTTTTCTGTTGATAGATTTGCTTCTTCAAGACATGTTTCCATCTCTGGCCCAGCACCTCAAATTATGTGGCCCTCAAGTATTTGCAAAGAATAAAACTGCTCAATACTAGTAATATTTCTATGTTCTATCTCACACAGGCTCCTCCCTCTACTGAACTCTATGAGTATTACTCTCCTCCACTCATGATCATGTATTTGCCCACTGGAAATTTGCATAAAAGTAGCCGGCTAATCAGGACAAGCCTACACGAGCATGTGGTCAGTGTATATAAGGCTCCGCTGCCTCACATCCTTTCGCTCCGATGTGAACTTGATCTGCGATGAAAGCGAGACAGGGACGGCCGGCAACTGCCGAGATCTATGACTGTCGAGATCGCCACTCTCAAATGCCCTACACCACCATCTTTCATCACGCCACTCGAAGATGATGACAACACCTCTTTAGTGTCTGCTTCCTCAGCGTCATGTGTGAAGTTCAGGGCCGACTTCATTTCGCCAAGACTTTCCACTGGTGATGAAGATAGCTGCAGGTTGTGTTGGGCTCCTGCTGCCCCCACCACTTGTCCCCAAGCCAGTAAGTCGTCTTCGCGAGGCGTTTTACGGACCGTCAAACCCCCCACAAGTGCCGTTAGTGTCACCGGCCCTCCCTGACATCTAGCAGTGTGTTGAGGTGTCGTGGTAACAACCTCTAAAGAGTTGCCAGCTTGGCAGATTTTCTGAGAGTGCAGGGCTCAGCTACAGTGGACTTGCGTCATGTGTGGCTGGGTTTAACTGCCGTTCCCAAATCTGACCGAGATTATCTCCCCGGAGCCCCTGTTTCAATGCATGGGCTTCTTGGATTGATTTCCTCAGCGGCCCAATGCCTGAGACTGGGAGAGGGATCCTTGCAGCTCAGCCGCCATTAGCTGCTTGCTCACCTCCAGAAAGGAAAGGATAGGATGAGATGAGATGGAACAACTTGTCAGCGAGGAGAGAATGCCGCCGTCATAGAGCTATGGTTACGGTGGTTCCCCCCAGAAGGCAACAGCTGCAATTTCCCAGCTTCCACCCCATGAGACTGCGAGGGTGTGGAACAGAGCCAGAGCTCCGCATCAGCCAAGAGCCCAAAGGGCCCCTGCTGCACAAGAATGACTGTTTGTGGGGACGCGGGAGTCACCTGTTGCTGACTCCTCCCCTCATGTTCATGTTCATGATGTGCCTTCTTAATGTTCAGAATTTTCACAAAATTTTGAGTAAAACAAAATACATTTCTGAAAGAGCTGGCTCCTCCCCCATTCCCTCCACACTGCTATGACATACACCTGTCACCAGCCCTTGTCTGAGGCTGTCTCAGGCAAAGCTTTAAATGTGTCAAAGCACTCACAGCATAGATTTATAAAGAAGAACTAGATGAGTTATAATTGACGTTCTTTGCAGTTCGAGGTGTCCTGTCAACTGTTTTACAGATGTCTCTTTTATAATGGTGGTCTATGTGGAAAATGCTTTTTGGGCCACAGGGGAATTTTTAGCTGCAATATCATGAGTGGCCACTGGTCAAAAGTGGAAGCAATGCTGAATGCTCTGGCCATATCCAGTTCTACATGATACATGCATGACTCAGACACACACGGTCCTTCCATTTTGTCCCCAAAGTGGAGCAGGCCAGCATGTACGCGCTAGTCTGGTCTCAAGCGTTGTGGCAGCTCACTCTGGTTCCTATGACCAGCATGTGTGGCGATGTGTGCAATCTTTCTCCCTCTGTTATAAAGAGGCAGTGGCAGGCTGCATCTTTTTTCAAAAGAAAGGCACACAATACAATAAACGCACTGTACGGAGATTATCGGTCCAGTCTATCATATTGTCCATCCTTCTCCATGATGAGCTTTTCTCACGTGGCGGACAGAGAAGGATCTGATCATGCGCACGTTCATGCTGCTGCTTTTTCCAGCCAGCCGGTGGTGAAACGCTGGCTCTGCCCTTTTGCTTTCTGTCCCTCATGGGCCAGCCTCTCGTTTATGCAGGGACTGACTGAAGGCTGACTCTGATAGATTCTCTGGTGGCAGAATTACGAGATCTCCTGCAGAAACAGATTTCTTTCCATTTCCATAGTTCCGCCACACGACACCGCGTACTTCCTGCTTTCCAAGAAGACGGGAGGTTTCAGACTCATTTTGGATCTGTGCCGTTTGAACAGATGCCTTGTCTGCAAAACATTTCGCATTCTGACTATCAAGCAGCTGTTGGAACTAGTTCAGCTGGGCAATTGGTTCACCACCGACGGACGCCTATTATCATGTTCAGGTGGCCCTGAAAGAGTTTTGCCTTCCAGAGGGTTGCCTACGAGTACAACAGGCTCCTGTTCGTTTATCTATATGACCTCATTGTCATGGCCAAGACGCAGGAATGGGGTATGTTTCACATGTCTCGCCAGATCCTGCACCTGGCCCGGCAGGGTGTCATGATAAACTGGACGAAGAGCAGCGCCCACCCTCTCCAAGAGGTGGAGTACCTGGACATTGGTGACCCATGCAACTTCCGAGCCGTTCTGTTGGAACCCAGATGGACGGATCTCCTTCAGACAGTGCAGAGGCTGTGGCAAGGTGTGACGGTGCTAGCCATGATGCGGGCCCTGGGGCTAATGGCAGTAGCTCACCCAGTGGTGCCTCTGGGGCTGCTGCACATGCGTCGCCTGCAAAGGTGGTTTGCTAGCCTTCGCTTGGACCCCAGGACCCCACTACTTTGGTTCTCCCTAGCGCTGCAGGACATCCCCCCCTGGGGGTGGGTGCATTTGCTCATGCAGCCTGGCCATGGAAACTCCTTTACGCCATCCCGCCGCTTTGCCTCATTCCTCCCCTGTTGGAGAGAGTGAGGCTGTCGTTGTTGGCAGGCTCCGTGGTGTTGTCTCCCGTTACTGCTCCTCATGGCAACCCGACCCCTGACCCCCGACCAAGTACCACAAGTACTGCACCCCCAGACAGCCTTTGTGGCACAGCTATGGCTAACAATAACTATGGTTTGAACAGTGCAGCACCGTTGCAGCCCACCCTGTGCTGCATTCCAAATCGCATACATTTTCTTTTTTTTCTTTCAGTATATACATACTGTTGCGTGAAATTGGGACATACTACTTCATCATAACATTGTGCCTTGAATTTTGACCCTCTTACTCATATATCTGTTGCAGTCTGTATATAGTCTGTATATTAATGTATGTTATTGCGTCTTCTGTCATCTGTCTGTGCTCTCTCACACAACAGCCAGAAAAGCATGCTGGTTTGCATACTGCAAAATGTGACTGGATACAGTAGGACATCCTGGTATTTTTGGCATACTGTATTTGAAATACTGGCTGGAATACTCTGCAAAGCTAGATGTGTGCTTCTGTTTCCCTCGTTGCAAATTTGGTGGAAATAATGACAGATTTAGTTTTTCTAAGCAAGGCTTTAACAGCAGTAGTTGGTGTCCAATCAACATCTCTTACTGCCCCCCCCCAATCAAAGTAGTCTAGAACCGGGCCTGTTATAACAGCAATTAACTGAGGTCATTAGTGAGGTTTGCAGGCAATAACGGGGACAAAAATCCTAATTTTCATGCGATGAGGAAAGTGACACTGAATGCAGTGGAGCATAAGGAAAATAGTACCAAGAATAGACTTCTTGTGGTAGAAAAAGAAAGATCTCCTCTGCTCCTCATCTCAGGTCTGGAAATGGAGCATATTTTTTGTTATTGTGGCTATATAAATGTAATTTATGGTTATATTGCTGTTGATATCACATGTGCATTCCTCCTTTTGTGTATGCGGCAAACAGGAGAGAAAACAATTTTGATCGCAGTAAAAATGTTTTTGAAAGACTAAATGCCAATAAATATGGACTGAAGCAGATTTTTTCATCACATAGGATGTTGTGAATTTTGGAAATGATTATATCTATAATTTTTAATAAATTTTGACTTTTGGACTTTACAATACTCTGGAGTTATTGGAAATGTTTGGATTACACAGGTCAGAAGAAAATCCAGTGAGTTGAAAAAATGCCAACACTGTAATTTAATTTTACAAATAATATAATATTATTAATATTAGTGTAGCCTATATTTATTTGCAACTGTGCAGAAATACCAGGTTTAAACAGAATGAATCAACATCCAAATAAGGTGATATTACTTGTTGCTGGTATCAGTCTCCACTGTTTTCTCCCTGTGCTCAATCCAAAAATGGTTAATCATTTGTTACATGATAGTCTAACGTTGCATAGCTGCCACTGTACATTCACTTTGTTAATTTTGTCAATATTTCCAATCATCACTCATTGATAGCCATATCACTGTGTCCTGTCCAAAAAAAATTAAATTAAATTTAAATTAAATAACTTTAAATAACATCACCTACCTCAACTGCTTTTAATGCAACAACAAAAACAGAATTGATATGCCTATTTGTGCTTTTTTCAAATACAAATACAAGTAATTTTGCATGCCTTAACAAATACAAATACTGTCCTCTCTTACAACCCCTGTGCAACAGTGAAAGACAAACAAGATACCACCCTATTGTTGAAACATGTTTTTCAGAATGTGCATTTTTGATGCAGCATATGCTGAAGGTGTATGGAAATATTTGAATGTCTGCTTGCCATTAATTCTACTGTGTTTCTGCTTTCAGAGCTTCTCATTAACTATGAAGTTATCCATAAAACCAATAATAATAGAATGCAGAAGCAATTGCATAACATAATAGTACTACCGACATTTTTAGTTTTACATTTACAACTTGCCCTTTGATTGCAACCGACAAGCAAAGGCTATTTAAAAAAAACAATATTTTAGGCACAAAAACCATGTGTTTAGGTTTAGGAAAACATCATTGACGTTTGGTTAAGTTTAGACACAAAACCTACTTGGTTGGGTTTAGGAAATGACTGGTGACACTCGGTATCACATGGGACTTCAATGTGAAAGTCTTGTGTGTGACCCTCCAGTCAAGCCCAACCTCTAGCCCTCTTGGCACTTACTCGTTTTGGAATGTACGTCGAGCTACGTCATCAGTTCAAGTCGTCGGAAATTGACGTGGGCGGCTTTACATTGCTTGTAAATTAAATCCTTATGTGTCTCTGCCTGACACCAAATAGTATACTTTGTGCATTTGGATGAGAAGCGAGGGGCCATGACAAAACATGGATAACTGACAAGCTGGGGATGAGAGTGGGCTGCAGGAGCAAAGTAAAGATTAAAATTCTTGTGTCTTAGTTGTTGACAGGACATCAAGGGTGCAACAGTGATGAATGTTGTCTTTGGAAATCCTCATTTGTCTTGTGTGCATGTGTTTTGATGGAGGTCTGCATCCTTTCCAGGCTTGCCTATAATGTGCACATTCGATATTTATCACATGTAGCCAGAGCTGCTGTCACATTAAAAATGAATACACAAATCAATACGAACAAGTAATTTGTGATAATCACTGTCATACATTAACATTATTATTCTAAGGACTGATGATGATTTTGAAACATTAAGCAATGCAAAAATATAATGGGGCAATAATTTATTTGGACTGAAGGGAGCTAAAGCTTTTTAGTGTGTCATCATGCAAGTAACATCTTAGAAAAAGCATCAGACAGCACTTCACTTACAAATGACAAAAGATACTGTATGTAATTAAAGGCTGGTTGCACATTTGTGTTCCTACTTTAAAAAGCCTGTGTAGATGCTATTCTCCACTTACTGAGCCATTTTCATCATTGTTGAAAAAAGTATGAGAAGAATGATATGGCTTAGAAAATAATAAATAATAATCTCCACAGAAAATTCACCCACATTAAAAATAAATGTACACATTTTCTTGCACTTTGGCCTCAGTTGCTTTGACTGTAAAATGAACACTTTTGAGTTTGAAAATTGGCATCATGCTAAAATGCCCATCATGCACCTTCTAGTATAAACATCGGACCCAGGCCACCACAGCTATATCCCCAGGTGTCAACACACAATCAACACCCTGCAGACCCTATGCCCTGAGCCATCCAGGCGACACAGGGACATGTGGTCAGACACAATGCTCAGAAGGTGTCAGGGGCAGATCCAACAGACACGACGAGGCGCTTCTTGGACAGGGCCCTCCCAGCCACACCATCCCCAAAGCAAATGAACAACTGCTCTGTGTGTCTGATGGGGGCCATGCATTCAACATAACATGCTAACATGCAAACTGGACAAAGCAGATGCAGTCTCGCCTCCTTGACCCCAACATGGGGAGAAGGGCAGAAAGCATCCAGCTGAATAACTCTAGACCTGAATGAGCCCCCTGAGTTCTTAAGAATAAAGGAAGTAGAGCCTGATCGATATATCGGTTGGCCGATAAAATTGGCCGATATGAGCCTTTCACAGACATATCGGTATCGGCGTTTATGTTTGCCGATATGCGCCGATATGAAAACTTTTATTTTACAAAATGAACAATGCAGAAAAACACCTTGGCTGTTAGAAATGGTGTCGTTACATAATTTGTCCGATAGAGATTGAAAGGTGACCGTTCAAGCATTTTTCTGCAGCTCAGCAGACAACAGTACATGGTGGATATGGTCTGTTGAGTGTTGTTTTCACGCTACATTGTTACCTAGTTGGTGAGACACAGTGCTGGAAATTAAATAAACGGTGTCCCCATCTTTTATCTTAGGAATCATTGCTAATTTTTTTTAATATATATATATAATCGGTATCAGATGCGCACGTGCCACCGGCCACTGCCTCTTCACCCCTTGAAGGAACCACTTCACCAGGGGTGGGCTAAAGATGGGCCTTTCACCAAACCCCTCATGACAGGGGGAAATGGCTGCAGCATACACCTTAATGGTGGCATGAGACAGCTCCCTGTCCAACAAACATTGTAGAAAGGAAAGCACTGACCCGACTACACACGGCAAAGGGTCCAGGCTCCTCTCTTCGCACCAGCATTGGAATCCCAACCACTTCACCCTGTAGCAGGCAGTGGTGGATCCAGCTCTAGCCACCTGGATGGTCTGTATTATACCCCTTTCACACTGGCCAAAAATCCCACCTGCTAACATCTGGCTTTTGTTTGCAATGTGGATGTGTACAATCGGGATTTACTCCCGGGTCAATTGACCCTGCAGTAGTCACAGGTATTTATCACCTCCGGCTCGGCTCGGCTATGATGTAAACGTAACACCCGGGTGGACAAGCAAATTTCTGACCCATTTCCGGAGCAATGCAATGACGCGTATTCAACATCCAGACGGTGGGGCGTAAATAATGAGGCACTTTGTGATGCAGCCTATTTTTCTTTCTACACTTCTGTACCAACGTGGACCGTTAAAAGAGAGACTGTAGTAAACGATACAAAACAGTAACCACCGTAACATCATCACTGGCCTCCATGCAGCTTTCTAGTGTTTTCCTGGTGTTGACTATGGTTTACTAACCCTGTTTCCGGCACGTTCGTGACATAGAACGTGATGTTTTTAAAATATCAATATATTTAATATATTTAGAAACATTAAATGTGTTAGAAGATGATGTTCTGCTCTATAATTAGGTAAACTGGTTAGCCAAAGGTGCTTTTATATTATTCAGATTAAAATGAGTAGAAGAGGGTAATACAAAAAGCAAGTATCTTTTACATAAAAAGGAAGAGAAATTAAATATCTAACAAAATAGAGAACTGTACAACAGAGTACTGCACCGTGATTTAAAAATAAATATTTGTTGTATAATTTTATACTGTGATGTAAATTTACAGCAACTTTAATGAAAAGCTATCTGGAACATTGAATTGTAGCCTATTCAATAAACAGAGAATTCAACTATAAATAATTTTTCTTTTCCTCACAACGTCAACAATCCAAGCAGAAATCATATACAGAAAAAGAATACATTTTGCTGCCAACGTTTTGCATGAACTTTTCCTGTTTTACAATTGCACAATAATTTTGAACAGGCACATTTGCAGTAACCGTACTTTACTGACTGGTCCACTTTCGCACATGTGCAAGACACGGTCGGGCAGCCACAAGTACCACTGATCGGGTATTGACATTATTTGCAACTCCGTGCCCACTGTTTAGCCATTGCCATGGGCTTTGTTTACTAAACCGAGGGAACGGATTGTGAAACCCGTGGGCACAGTTTGCTAATCGGTTAGCACAGTTTATAATCTGTGCCCACCGGATTTACACATTACACATATTATTTTTTCTTCACCTGACACCAGGGGGGCTCTGTACCATAGCTATTGCACAATAATAAGAGAGATATCAATCTTTTCATCTCTTGAAAAGGAAATCAATGAATAATAACTTTGCATTACTGGCCTAAACAAGTTGTATGATTTGAATCATACATTCATAGACATTTATACACTATACACTAGACTAGACTAAAGTCTTGACTGGTCAGGTTTAATGCTGCTCATTTTATCATTAAATGTTCCACTTGATAGCAGAAGCTCATAACTCATCAAAGTATGTCATGCTAAGCTGATATATGCAAAAAGGACCACATTAAAAATTCCAGCCACACTCAGGGTGAACACATGACTACATCGCTAAGCCATGGGAGAGAAATCGGCCTTTGTCTGGTAAAGGCAGGACGAGAGCTTTGGTCTCTTCTGAGCACAGAGTAAGAACTAAGGGATAAACTGTGTGTCTAATGAAGCACGAGCATAGGGTCACATAGTATATTTGGGGGAAAAAAATAATAAAGTGTCATCTCCCACAGAGCTTAATGCTGATTTAGCCTTTGTGCTACTCTCAATCAGACTGCTCTGTTGATGATTGATTCATTTGTTGGAAGAAGAGTGATAGATTGACCACCATGAGAGCTCGCACATTCAGAAAGAATCCCCATCTGACTCTTTTCAGCTGAATTATTTGCTCTGAATCATCTTCTTCTCTCTTTCCTGACCTCACGGCAGCATCTCTCTGAGATGCGGAAATATGCCAAGGTGGACTACTATCCCCGCACAACAAGTGAAAAGACTGTGTTCTAAGGACATGACATCAGTCTGCACAATGGTAGTGGCTCTGGCTCTGGTCTTATTAGCAATATTCACTTGCTTTAAAAATATATTAAGTAATCTATAGGGAGTAACCACGCATCGATAAAATTGGATGGAATGGAAAATGGATCAATGATTAACAATCTGTTCTCCACATTTGATGTATTAAAAGAAACATAAAATACACTTAATGCAACAATGCCCAAGTATATTAAGTTAAATTCAAAATATAAGAAATATTAGACAATTTTTCAACCATAAATTCAATATGCCTAGAGCCTTGACATTTACCACGGATAAAAGGGACAAAGTGTCAAACTGCTACCATGTAATATTTATACCAATTAAGCCCCTGAAACTTAGATCCCTTCAATAAGCTGGCAGTTTACTGTGACCACCCATCATGCAGTTAATTGTTTGAATCGAAGAGGGGATCTCCAAGGGAGTGGTTTAGTGGGTAGGATGCATTCAGAGCATATGAATAGGAGTATAAATAGTGATTTTTAAATCAATCTAATGGATCTTAAACATTAATTTTGTTCCTAAGCAGTTCGACTTTATAAGGAGAAGATAGGCGAGGAATTCAAATAATTTCCACTCTCAAATTGAACGTCATTTGCAGCACATTCTTCTCCAATAAATTCTTGATGCACTTTCCTTGAGCCTCTTTTTTCATTACAAATCCATACAAATCTACACTCATATAACATCAAGTTCAAAATATGTTGTACACATTGTGAGTGTGAACATATTAGAAGTATCTGGCTAAAGGAAATAATGTAAAGTCGTGTGCTTGTAGTCTAATTCCAGACACAACTGGGGATTAAGAAAATCAATCACAGATGCTGTTTAGCAGCAATGACATTATTGTCGTGCTGACACTGCACTCACATTGGTGTCATGCTGACAGAGCCAGCAGCTAATGCCTAATAGAGCCTTCTTTCAATCTAGTTTGTAACATTGTGGCTCCGACTCCAGTTGAAAGAAGCAATTATTTAGAAGATACTTTATCATATTTATTTAATACTTCATTAAATAATAAAATAAATAAATAAAAAACTTTTTTGTCCTTTTAGAGTTTAAACATGTTTCACATGACCAAAAAATGGGTGTTTTGAATTTCAACAATGTTCTTGGTGCATCGAGATGGCAGCCTCATGAATAATGTCAAACTTTTCTCCAGCTCATTCAAGTAAAAAACTGGAATATACTAACATTTAAACAACACATGCATAATTAAACTAGCTAATTTAAAATTATCTTTAAAAGACATTATACCGCATTTACATCATGATTGTCTGGACAATTGAATTAGCATTTTTTTATTGAAAATGTTGTTACATATTTTAGGAATATGCCATTGCACACACAGTTTTCATAATGTAAACATTGGGTCTCATAATTTGCCAAATGTGTGTGGTAGCTATACAGACTCATTCAGTGTTATGTTTACAAAATAATCAAAATTGTTTTCTTTGGTAATATATTTTGTGGATTAGTAAAATACTTTACCATTTGCATATAAGGGACCCAAAGAAATATCAAGCAGGAGTTCACTGACACAGTTGTTGACACAGTGTAACATGTGTAACATTTATCCCACAAACAAGGACACCACTGAGAATTTTCATACTGTGACCACCCTCTGAGCATTCAGTCACTTCCTAATAGGTCTCCAATAAAGTATGAAAATAGCACCTTCATAACACCATGTAATTAGCCGAGGGTTTGCAAAAGGAAGTCGTTAGTAAAAGTTATCTGGTGGCGAAGTGATTAATTAAAAGAAAACACAAAACATAACAAGTCCCCACATTATTCATTGAGTAATTATTTTTTTCTCTTTAGTAAAAATACTAAATTCATCAATAATAAATGCTGTCAACAATGTGTCATATGCATTGCAAGAACATTCTGTGTGATTTAAGATTGTGTTTTTTGTGTGTTTTTAAGTGTTTTTTTATCTTCAATCTAACAACCTTATAATCAATATGGACGATGGCAACAGGGAAAGTTTATAGCTCTCACGGTGAATGTGACCAGTAGAGTTTAAATTAATTGTGATGCCTGTAAAGGTTTGGTATAGCCTATTGGTGTATATTGTAGTATGCAGTGAGAGTTATTTGGGTTGAAGAAGGTACATGGATGAGAAACGATTTGTTTAAAGACCAAACAATATTTAGAAGAGCAAATGTTAAGCAGGGACAAATGGAATAAATGAAGATGAAGAACAAGTCTGGAGCCACACTTCAGCCAATGGCAGAAATGGTGTATATTACAGATTAACATATTAAGATTCTGACATTCTATGATATAATTTAGTTTTGGATAAGCAAAGAGGTGTAAAATGAGCTTGATAGGTGTATGCAAGAGTCTTCATGTTTCCTGAAAATTTTGCCATGAACTGTTTACATTATGGATATAAACAGCCCGTTCTCATACCCAGCTCGTCAGATATCAACGTTTTGTCACAGCCCTTCGCGTCCCATGCAGACACAGCACAAGGTACCCTTTGGTGTCAGGCGAAAATGCACAAGGGTTTAATGCACCAGCAATGTAGTGCCATCCACGTATCAGACAACTTGAACAGATGACGTAGCGCGGCATATTTTCCAAAGCACGAAAGTGCCAAGAGGGGTGAAGGTCGAGGCTAAGTGGAGGGTCACACACACGACTTTCTCCCAGGAGACCGGAGCTCGTGTCCCGTTAAAACCAAGCGTCACCGTCATTTCCTTAACCTAACCAAGTAGGTTTGGTGCCTAAACTTAACCAAATGTCACAGATCTTTTCCTAAAACTAATCATGTGGTTTCAGAATTGTACAACAGTTTTGACCCAATGATGGCACTAGATGAAAAGATCTCAAAAATAAAAACAATTAATCCTTTTAGAAACAATTTGTACTGTATTTTGTCAATGCATTTTGTATATTAAGAAATATTTTACTAAGAATAAAAAATGTCAACCTCTTGGTGACACTAGAGATAAAATCAGGTAGTCACCAAAATTAGCAGACTTCATCCTCTTGGGATAGCAGATGTCTATACCAAATTTGCCAGTCCATCTTGTACATTTAATGATTCAATCTGGACCCAAATGGTGGACCAACTGACCCACAAACTGACCAACCAACCAACTAAATTAAGTGAATCTAACAAAATTATAATCATAAATTACGAAATAAATTTTTCCTGAGCCTGGAGGCGTAAATGTCGCCCCACAGCCTGGTGTTGTGTCATCATTTTGTGTGGGGATGACACTTGGTGCTCCTACAGTGAGCAAGGTGTTGACGTGTAACACCAATGCGCCGTTTGTAGCATTCATGTCTCGAAACAGCACTGACACCACTGGTTTTCACTGAATTTGTTATCACTAAGAAGGCGAAAAGGGTCCCACCGCTGCTGCCGTCCTACCTGGGGCAGTGATAGGCACTCCACAGGGTGGCTACTGGACACTGCTGTCTGCTTGGTCTCAGCTGAGTCACTCAAAACAGTAAGAGAGTGGGTCAATTCCCATAATAAGTCTGTGTCCCTTGTGCCGTGGTTCCTGGCGACTCTATCTGTGGAGAAATAATAGACAGTGGCCAAACTCGTCGATCACTGAAGAGAAAAAGGAAAGTTGACGGCTGCTCCAGGGCCTTATCTACAGTATATATATATATATATATGGTGGGATTCCCACGTATTTAGGTAAGCTTGTCCCAGTTGGCCAACTGCTTTAATGCAGATTTTCAGGGGGCAAATCTGTGATTGTGATAGGGGAGAGCATTACTCACAGAGTCCAATAGAGGGCGAAGCCTGTGTGAGATTGATCATTGATGTCTTGTTGTTACACCATGCTAGTTGCATAGGCGTCCTTGCAAGGGCCTGGACAGTCATGTCAAAATAGCATTTAAAATGTTGTCAAGATCATGACAGATAGCAGTAATTTGTTTTGGGCCCCAGGGAGGCCAGAGTTGGTTCCTGTGACAGTGATGAAAGTCATTATCATTTACAGTTCTGTTCATTTCTAGAACCAGCTATTTTTTTCCCAGGGATACCACACATTATGCTACTACAAGGTTAGATAATTGCACTGATCCCTTTTCACTGTCACTACCCGTTGCTCACAAACACACAGAGGGACAGGAGAAAGAGACTAGCTAGCTTGTTAACATCGCACAACAGGTGAATTCAACATATAATAGGTGCTGAGACCATCCAGAAATCAATTAGGGGAAAACAAAACAAAAAACAATACAGAAAATACACAAGGACAAATAGAAGGGGGGCACACAATGTAACACGTTGAAGTGGCAAAGAAAGAGGGGAGCACATGGACTTAAATACATAAGGAAGGTAAGGTTAACAAGACACAGGTGAAACACATGAGGGTAATCACAACAGGCGGGAAAAGAATAAAGGGAGAAAGTGCAGAGCAGGACAAGAATAAGGAGGAGAAAACCTTCAAAATAAAACAGGAAATAACTCAACAAAATACCAAACCATGACACCAAGGCCACAGTGAGCAGCGAGCAGCTTCCAAATCAACCCTATCATTAAAAATATATTCAAACTCACCATTGACAGTTTCAAAGGATTGCAATCGGCCAGTTGTTGTTGAAAAGGTGTCATCCAACATGCCCAGCAGTTCTGTTGCCCAAGAATGTTTGAAAACAAATTTGGGTTACTCGACAAGAGTCGGTGCAGAGCAATAAACATCTGCTGCTGCTTTGGGGTTCTTCCAGCTGCGCTGTTTGAATGGTTGAAGGGCCAGGAAGGCAACAGAGTTGAGGGCATCTGTGGCTCATACATGTTGAAATGTCCTTGCGCTGAAGTACTGAACCCCAAATTGCTCTCGATGCTGCGCTATCGGTGTGTGAGTTACCACTTCTGATGAGCAGGTGGCATCCTGCAAGGTAGTCACTGTCACCAGTGTATGAATGGGTGTGAATGGGTGAATGCTGACCTGTAGTGTAAAGCGCTTTGAGTGGTCAAGCTGACTAGAAAGGACATGTTTGCGGTATATTGCAATATTGATAACTATATGCATGGGAGGACTTTGATAATTGGAATGTAACGTCAGTCCAGGCCACTCTCCCCATTTACTTCATTCACAAAACACCACATACTGTATACCGTAAGCGTTTTGGGGAAATATTTTCAAGTTTACTGTATGTGCCTGTAATATGTCTTTTAATTTTAGTTAAAAAAAAAAGAAAAAAGTTTAAAACCAAGAGTCTTCAGTTTCAGGAGTTAGTCAATTGCACCTCAATAATTAAAGCAAAAGGAATAAATATTCACAATTTTTATGCACTTTTGGAGTGTTTGTTTTGCACCTGCCATTTCCTCAGAGCTCTGACTGGACTTATGGACTCATCATGAAGCTGGTCGCTCTAAGTAAATTGGATTCTCCCGGTGCCTCCAATGGCCAGTGAGTCGTACGCAACCTAAAGCGGGACAAGGGTGTAAAAAATTAGGTTGGGGGGGCTGGCCTGGTGCCCTTATTACACAGGGATGTTTTTCCATGCTTTTGAAAAAGAGTCAGACATTTACTGCAAACCACATTACGTTATCCAGTTTCACCTCACTGTACAGGTTCTCTATTGACAATGAGATCTGGGAGTGTGCAGCTTCAGATCTAAACCTTAGTTTCTTTAATGCACCTGTAACCATCTTGGGACTACATATCCATCACAAACGTACGTACGATGTGACAGTAATGGTATACATATCAGTCTGGTCATCTTCAATGATTACATCAGATGTCAACTAAAAATTAGCTTCCAGTACTAAGTCACCTAAAACATTCCTAACATCAACTCCAGCATGTTGTCACACACCCCACAGTTTACATCAAATACTTAACTTACTGAAGTGGAATCCAATATTTTAAGTATTTCTGTACATCTCTTAATTGTGGCTTAAGCGTTACCATGCAGTTGACTTGGCAAATCTTCTCTGACCTCCTCCATTTCATGAGCAGATGTTGAGGTTAATTTGCAAAGCTACAGTTTCACACTCCACTGGATTTGATTTATGATCTGTTGAAAGGTTGTTTAACACCAAATAGAAACAATATCACCTCATAAAAGATAGATATCCCACTATGGTTGTTGCTGAAATGAAAGGTTTTTGTTTGTTTGTTTTTGCAGAGATTGCAAGATATATTTTGTTGTTGTTATTATTATTATTATTATTATTATTATTATTATTGATCTTCTTTATAATAGACCTTTTATAAATGCCTTAAAAATAGACTAAGTACAGGAACCAGTCATGCATCAGCTGTCTCCATTGTGTGTCATGCATCAGGACTCAGGACTGAACTAAAATTGTATTCCTGCTTAGCTGCCCAAATTGTTGTTTATATGCAGTGCATTAAGATGTTTTACAACATCACTCAACACATATTGGGTTGGTAACAGGGTGAAATAGGACAACATATGAACATGAACAGTATGTGTTATGTGTGTAGTATGTAGAGCATTAATCAGTGACACAGATGAAAGCAAGAAAAAGCTATTCCTGTGTATTTGTTGCAGGACTGTGACATTACATGACAAACATTGCGACAATGGAAAGAGAAAAAGTGCAGAGAGTACATAAATCTCCAAGACAGGGTCAAAACGCGTCTGAGATTCACTGGTGCATTGTGTCAACACATATTTTCATTGCATACACTAGTAGCTAAATGTAATGTTGGAAGGATTCACATCTGAGGGGGGCTTCTCTTAAAGTAAGTAGCATAGAAATGTTTCTATTATGGATCCCATCCATTCAGAAATGTGACATGGGAAAGCACTATTTAAGGGATATGTCCAAGGTAGGGCTCCAAGATGAGGGGTTGCAGCTGTGTCAGGACAAAATCGATGCACATCGGGGGAATAAATAGGCCAATCACTCAGACGGTTAGCCATATTGCACAGATGGCAACAGGCCACAGGCTCATAACAATTAAGAGACAAAAAAGAGAGTGCAGATTTTATGAAATATGTGACCATGGTTGCCACTGTATATTACAGGTATGGGTCTGATGCTGCATTCAGCGTGGGAGCTGGGGTTCCTTTACTTGGATGGGTGGCTTCTCTAGTCAGTACAAAAATCATAAGATGAAATGGGTTCTATTTCATTCCTCACATTCAGAGTCCAAAATTAGCCTCTTACTTTTACTGTGCGAGGTCACATGGATACTGGTAGAAATGTCAAATGTTGCACTCATTTCTAAAATTATATCAAGGTGAGATGATTCATGAGTCAAGACTCTCTAATCGTTATGTTAGTGGATTACCTACAGTGTTATTTCCCTCACAACATCCCTCCTGACACCACGTTACATGACTGATTATGTAAAAAAAAAAAAAAGTTTTGTTGCCCATAAACATCTAGGTGCTATTTGCATGTTAATTCACCTGATTATGAAGGCACGTTTTGTGTTAGACTGGCTGTCTGTCTTATATTTTAAAGTTCTGTAGTTCAATTTAAGCAATTGTGAAGTAAGCAAAGACCAAATCCTATTTCCTTTATGAATTAAGATACTGCACTTCATGAGATCACCAGATCGTTCAAGTGGTGTCTGTGTTGTGGAGCCACAGACATGCTTAAACAGGCATATTCACACCCTGTTGGTGTCATCCAAGA
>JBBPCS010048015.1:0-19313 GCA_037974645.1 Hollardia meadi
GGAGCAGCTGAGAGAACAGGTGAGTTTGCTTGTCTTGATGATGTGGGCGTGACTGACAGGTAGAGTGAATCATGACAGTAACGCAGTAATGCATCTTCTCCAGCGACTAAGAGACTAAGGACGGGAAATGTAAAAAATCATATACTATGAGATGGACAAAACTTTTCTATTTTGAAACATTTGCTAAAATGTTTGAAAATAGCAAAGTTGTGTCATGATCAAAAAGTGGGGGTGTAAAAGCATACGTTGGTGCAGCTGCTCCACTTCCTCCATTGCTCAGGCGCCTATGTGTATGGTGAGATTAACAATTTTTCTTTTGTACACTTTGTACAAAAGACAGAATAAACAAAATTAAAGACAAATTTGAACAAGAAAAGATAAATGGCCTGCATTTATATAGTGCTTTTTTAGTCAGCTTGACCACTCAAAGCACTTTACACTACAAGTCAACATTCACCCATTCAAACTCACTGGTGGCAGTGACTACCTGGTAGTGTGCAGTGACTACCTGCCACCTGCTCATCAGAAGCAGTAACTATTCACACATGCACTCACACACCAACGGCGCAGCATTGGGGGCAATTTGGGGTTCAGTATCTTGCTCAAGGACATTTTGACATGTAGACCGCAGGGGACGTGGATCAAACCACCGACCTTCCGATCACTGGGCGACCGCTCTTCCACCTGAGCCACAGCCGCCCCAACATTAATAGAATAATATAATTAATTAATCATTATTATTATTTTAGCACTATTGTGAATTATTTTGGCTATGAAAATTGTGTAGTGAAAATCTGATCTCGAGCCACTTTGTGTACTCAACACTGTGATGGAGCTTGGAGGATGTCAAGTTAATAGCTGATGGCCCCAATCAGCACCTTTCTAACTCTTTGCAACCTCCTTTCTCTCTCTCTCTCTCTTTCTCTCTCTCTCTCTCTCTCTCTCTCTCTCCTCATTCCCCTCTTCCTTTCATTTAAGGTTAACATTTCTCCTCCGGAGAAGAGTTTCATTACACCTGACAACACCTGCACTGTGAGATGCATGTGTGCATGAGTGTGTGTGTTCTCTATAAGCACTCACATATTAAAAGATAGAGATAGAAAGATAAAGGAATAAATAAATGGAAAAGACATAATTGCGGAGAAATAGAGACAGACAGACAGAGAGAATAGCAAAGAAGGCAAGTTAATTAAATGTCCTCTGTGAGGATTAAAAAGGGTTATTTGGCCCTCACTGGTAACTGTTCCATCCATAATCTATTTAAATGGAAGGCTGCTGCCATCTTAGTGACTTTTTCACATTTTACATGGAAATGCCAATTAAAGCGAGGGATATGAGAGAGAGACAAATGGAGAGAGAATCAAGCTTTAGTTCTTACACTAATTGAAAACGATACAAATGGTTAGCCAATAGTTTCACTGCTCATTCTTCCAGCACAGCTGCTCATAATTGAAAATCTTCACACTGCCAATATTGTGCTCAAAGAAATACACAAGTTGGCATGCATACATTAGAGACACAACACATTCACAGGAGTGCAAAGGCCAACTTAAAAAGTGATGGGCTAAGGTTGGGCAATACCAATTGAAATCGATATCAAAATTACTTCAAAAGTACATCAGTAACAATAAATTGATTGTGATCAATGTTTAACTATTAGCAACAAATCAGAAATGTCATTTAAAAGACAGAAGTACCTGACCCTGTAATTCCCCGCAGCTCTACAGAGCATTTTAGCACCTTTCAACTCATAGTTGTCATGGACTGTATAAAATATAAACTGGACTGTATATAAACTAAAAACTCAAAGAACACGTGAAATAATTTTTCCCAAATATGTTTTTTGTAGTTTTTAGGTAGTTATTATGTATGTGTGTTCAAGCGTTTGCTTTTCTGACAAGTTTGTTTTTAATTAGTTATTTGATGCTATAAAAAGGGTTTGCAATATTTTGGTTGTCGTCCGTCTTTATTTATGTCAAATGGTGCACGTCTTTACTGTTTTGGTTTAGTCTCATTGCTCCCATCAGCGTTGTTTCCAGACACAACAGACAGCTGTATTATAAAAGCCCAGCAACAAATGGCTAACAGACAAAGCTACCAGGCTAACTACTAGCTTGTGAACACACTGAGGCATTTAGCTGATAAAGAAGCAAATGTTCATTCAGGACTTGTTGGAGGCCAAAGCAGATATAACATAATGACATTTTCATTAAATATTTGTGATGTCTTAATGTACAGTATAAAGTGTTAAAAGCAAGCACTTATGTAACAGACTGCTGTATCTGAAAGGTGTCCTAGTCAAGTTTATTTGGTCGTCAAATTGTATGACAAGGGTGTTATCCAGGTGATCGGACAAATAGTATTTCTTCTCAAACCCACAATTATTCTCTGACAGGATTTACCTTTGTCTTTGTTTTGTTCTGTTTCACCTGTGCTAAGTGTAGTCCACCCATTAAGGTTGGAAAAACTATTGAAATATTGATACTTTATCATATCACGTGTTTAAAAGTATACATGCAGGTTGTTATAAAAAATCCCATTTTAAGTGTGTCTACAACTTTTTTCTTTTGGCTGGGGTATTGAGAAAGGGATCAACTATCGTTTCTTTATACAAGTATTGAATGAGAGTTTAAAATTGTGGTATTGCGACAACCTTAGTATCTACACTTCCCTTTGTTTCCAAGAACCAGCTCGTCCTCATCTGCAGTTTTTGCTTTCAGAAGCATTAAAAAGTATTAGATGACAGTCTGCATGAAGGAACTATTCAAACAAATGAAGTCAGAGATTCAAATTGGCTGTTTTGCTAAATTTTCAGTCAACTGCACGGACTTAGCATTAGTCTTCAAAGACAATAATTAGTCAATCCCTTTCTGAGATTACTGTACTTACCATCTGGATCTAAGTCTTACCAAGTGTGATACCAGCCATTGTTTACAACCTCCACTCCATTGCTCTAGTTAGATGTATTAGTCGTTAACGTATTAGTCTTGATACCCCAGGTGACGCTAACCTCACAGCACTATAGAAAGACAATGTGTCCTCTATTTAATAATCTACTAAATACCGAATCCTTTAATTAACAAAGAACATCCTGTCTCCGGTCAACGTATGAGTGTGCGTGTGGGTTGGAATTTACAGTTCAGCTGAGGTAACCTCTATGATCTCCTCCTTTATTAAGTCATATTAAGGTTTGCTGGGATTCAGTAGGGATTACAACCTTTTGTCTCCTGTCTTTCTGGTGCTGTGCCTGAACATTCAGAGCATGGCAGAGACTAATATGAAAGTTGATGCAACATTTTTTTTTTTAACCAAAAGTTTAAAAAGCAGCAACAGCTGTTCAGAGAGTGCCAAGTGCTTAGAGGGAGGCTGGCTGATGCAGTTGCCGTTGGTCTCAAACTCTGTGAGCCTCATATTATCCCAGTCATTTTGCTAAGAGCAAAATGTCAGCTGATGGGGAAAATCTTAACCCTAGCCTCTGAACCAAAGATGTTTTTTTGTGCTTTCTTAGAGTTTTCTTTCTTGCTTCTGGGTTTATAGTTCCTGAATCTGACTATTTTAGCCTTTAAAAAAGTACTTAAACATATTTCTCCAAACAAAACTTTTGCTATTGAAGTTTGGTGACAAGGTTACAAGTAGAGTTTGTCATTTCACTGCAGCAGTGCCTGGTAAAACAAAATCGCATGTTATACATTTTTTTTCTCACTATAAGCTGTGGCAGGGTTCAAGGTTCCCTCACCTGGTGTGAGTCCAACATTGTCTTCTTTTCCCATACAAGAATTTACACTATGGTAGTAAAGGTGGAGAAAAACAATTGGTATTAACACTGGAAAGATCTACAAAAACTGCAATTTTACTTGTTTGTTTTTATATGTGTTTTTTTGTGAACTGTGCATCAGGATGTCCCGACTCAATCCAATGGGACTAGATTCTACTTATTGTAAAATTTGTGATGGGTAAGTGTTAGAGGTGTTCTGATACCATTTTTATTCTGAAAAATATATGGCTAATAATGGATAAGTGTTGTAAAAAAAATGGTTAAGTTTCATACAAGGTTACTGGACACTGCTTGAAGTAGCAGGGTCCTGTTTCAAACATATAAATTGTGTGGTAATGGATCGGTCCATAGACTCTTGTATTTGCCAATACCAATAATAATGCATTTCAGATAAAGGAACAATCCTAGTCCATCTAAACTACATAAAGCCTGATCCCAATACAACAGTTCCAAAAGTGAGAGAGATGCCAACAGTGGAACTTACAAACAAAGACCACACGAGATTCACGCTGACACTCCCCACAATAATAAACCAGGCAAGAAGGCAGCATTGTTAAAGCAGAGTTATTCATCTTTCAAATAGAGCTGAAACAATAATAAAAATCACTGTTTTTTTAATTTATTAATCATTTCTATTATTTTTTTAAAGCAAAAATGCCATATACAAACCATAATGTTTTCTTGCCACTATAGTTTGCCTTAAATGATAGAATATCTTTGACTTTTGGAATTTTCAGGAAGGTTTCAGTGTGTCAATTGTAATTTCTCAATATTTTTGGACATTTTATAAACCAAGAGATTAAAAGAATAAATAAAAATAAGTTAATATAAAAACAGTGAGTTGCAGCTATTGCTATTACACACCATCAACTAAGGTAACATCAATTGAATCAATCAACTGCAGTCATTAACATAATCTATTGTATCCCTTGACGATACACAATAAAGTGAAATGAGTTTCCATGCCCCTAAGCGACATGAGATATATCTCAAGTCCTGCTATTCGAGCACATGAGGTTTTAATGGAGCCTTTCCCTCGAGCAGAACTCCAATTAAAGACAAAACATGTCTGCTGCTCCCCATCACTCAACACAAATCATCTTCCTTCTTGTCACTAAATCAGCCATTTTATTAAACAGGAGTCAAACATGATGAAGACACACAGACCTGTCTTAGATAAATGCACAATGGTGGTGAGGAAAAGGCACAAGTGTCACAAACAATCTGACTGCTTCTTTTGGTTAATCATGATGGCAATGTGTAATTTAAGTTTAAAAATTTGTAATGGCATTTTTGTTATGGGAGGGATGCACATCTTGAATGTGCAGGACCATGATATATATGGCAGCAAAGGTTGGATTCTAAAATGCTCTTTTCATATAAGCTTGCATACACATTTAGTTCTGTCTTAGACTAGACAGAACAGGCATTGCAGGCAAGTGGACGAGCTTGATATTATTCCCATATTCTCTCTTTCTTACTGGCTCTCCTGTCAAGTTCTCTGCTGATTATCAAAAATGAAAGTTAATTGTTTCATCTCTCGTTTGCACGCCAGTACAGTTGCAGAAGACTAGTAGAGGGGGCCGGGGGTCTCACAGATAATGAGAGATAAAACCATGATGGATCTGGCAAACCCACTTGTTCAGGGCTCACTGGGAATTTGCAGTTGCAAGCAAGCAGCGTGCTCTATGAAAATATGGACTCCAGTCCAGAACCTTGAGGCTGGCTTAGTTCTTTCTGTGAGAAAAATAAATGCAATGAGAGAGTAAAGGAAAGGAAAAAACAGAGAACGATAGAGGGACAGGGAGAGAGAGTGAGTGGAAGATAGAAAAGAGAGCAAATGGTGTGAGAATATGTGCGTGTCCATGTTTGTGGAGGGTAAAGCTGTCTTTATGCTGACTTTCGCTAGACCTTCTGTTTTTGTTTTTTTCCTGTCTCTTTTAGTGTTGGGTAGTGAAACATTTTGTACACACATGCGCACACACACAGTTAGGAGAAGAAAGTAAATTGCACATTATTTCGAATCCTTGATAAGATAGTTTGATCGTGTGTTGGCTGGAGAGAAGTATGCCACAAATAGACACCTATTGCCATTAAACGGGGGGACTTCTCTCTTCACTTTTCAGCAGCACCATAACACCGACAAACAGCGCAGCATGAAAGCAGCTAAACGGATTATTAACCAGATTATTAACGAGCAGGCGTAAAAGGATTAGCCGTGTTGCTTTGAAGTCAATCTGAGGAAGGAGAAATTGACTTGGAAAGCACCACCTCTCTTTTCTCTCATTCTCTTCCTCATGTTTTCTCTTTGCTCTCTATCCCTTTTTCTATTTTGAGGAAATGAAAGAGGGGAAGATAATAATTTACATTGAGTAAACCCACGCCTTGACAGCAGATAAGAGAGCTCTATAGACCATCTACTCACCTACTTCAACATTTAGAAAGGCAATTATTTTGAGCATTTATTTAGCGCACCTTCTATCTTAATTCAGTTTCTCTTACTCATTTGCTCAGACTGCTGTACAGTAGGGTTTGAATTAAGAAACTGTCCTTGAACATCAAAGGCAGAACATTCAGATGTTCAACACATTAACTCATCTGTCAAAAACATTTCACGTGTAAAATGTCAAAAAGAATTTAAGGAGATGTACCATACCAAAAAGTTAGTATTAATTTAGACTTTCTTTTGATATAAACATCTACATTACTGGGAGATGCTGGTGATTAAAGCCTAATTTTCTCTCCCCTTTGAGCTTAAGGGTTGGTTCAACTACATGACATAAAAACAGATATATCCAGTTGTATCTAGTGTTAAGCATGTCCATCAGAAGTTTCCACCTGCAGCAAAGAAAATTTGTTTAAAAAAATACAATAGGATTGTGTTTTTCTACATCAGTTAAAGAGTGTTTTCATCATACTGGAAAATCACAGAATATACTGTGAATATTTCTAACTATTCTTTTGGCAAAAACTGTGCTTAAGTACATTTTTGAGGTACTTGTACTTTACTTATTTCTATTTTCTGCTACTTAATTCCAGTCCATTACATTTTGGAGGCAAATATTTAACTTTATCTCCACCACATTTATTTGATAACTTTCACTCTCAGATTTAGTGAGGGGTTATTACCCATGACATGTAACCAAAAATAGCGCTTTGGGCAGGATATTGAATGAGACCACAGACAGAGAGGATGCTGCATCAAAGGCAAAGTAGCACATCTTTAAACTAATTAAGTTTATTAGCAATTTGACAAAAAATGGATGGAGCTGGGTCTCAGAGTGGACCACGGAGGCAATGATACTGCCAAATGGTTTTGTTTTTTTTCTTTTCTTCTTTGGTAAGTTACGTTTGTTTTTTATAACTAAATGTGTTCAAGAATTCACAAAAATACAAAACATTCAAATTAAAATGCATAATTTCATTTACCAGTTACATTTGAATATCACAGCGCCAATCACAACACATAATTTTGTCATTGTATGTTATTTTTCTTATGTATTTGAGAAGGTGGTCCTCAGAATTTTGTTTACAATCAAAAATGGGCCTTAAGTTAGAAAAAGTGGAGAACTCCTGCCCTAAATGACTTTTTTCAATGCTGTGATCACCTCAGTTGCACTGGTGGAGTTCTCGAACACTGCTATCTCAAAACCTGCACAAATAATGCCAAAAATATCGAGCAACAAAATAGAAACTAGTGACAAGAAAGAAAATATGTTGTTTTTTTTCAAGTTTTACTTTTTTTTCAAAAACGAATCCCTTTTTAAACTAAGCTCCCCATGCATTCGGTCTTCGGCAGACAGGGACTTTATGATCACACAACCAAAATGTTTACATGACGGTTGATGCCCTCAGCCTTAAAAAGTCTGCTCTGGAAGTTGAGTCCCTTCCAGCAAATAAGTGCAAATTTGCCGATATTCATTTATCTGGTCTGTCAGTAGGAACCATTCACATAAATAAAGATGGATGATGCGTCTCCACTTCCTCCCATTGTACAAAAATGAAGCCAAAATATCCCGGATACGAGTGCTGCCATCTTGCACTGGTGACGTCATTTGGAGTCAGAGTCTCCGCAGTAATGACCAGGCAGTGGAGCCGCAGTATCGAGTTCCCGCCAATACACCTGCCTGCCCAATCGCGAGGAGGGCTCATTCAATCATGACTTTCCACCCCTTTTTTATAGCACCAAATATATAATTAAAACCAAACTTATCAGAAAAACACTTGAACATACATGTGTGATAAGAGCTACCTAAAATGACAAAACCCATGTTTTGAAAAAATTTATGTCAAGGTAATGCTGTCCAGAGTAGCTATATCATTAGATAAAGTATTTTAAAGATGTTTAGGGCCCAGCACAATAACTCCAGTTTTGTTTTGTTGAGTTAAGCAGTAGAAAATTGCAGGTCATCCAGTTTGTCCTATCTGATATGATTGAAAGGGAGGAGTTTATGAGATGTTTGGGTCTTCACTTTTGGGGAGCACTCATGTCCTTGATCTTTATATACAGTCAATGGTAGGAACTGAACTGCCACTGAAATCATAAATTAAATGCTTTTTAAAAAGAAGGTAGCATTATCTGTATTTTAGACGGACATGGACATCTTTTTGGTTTCCATCATCACCATCATTCAAAATGATTCTTATCAAAGCTGCAAAAGGCAGCGCGAGGCAACTCTAGAACACCCACACAACAAATTGACATGAGAATTAAGAAACACATGTTGGTGAGTTTGCACAGGTTTCAAATCATCATCTTCCTGCTGACAGAGAAGTGATGATTACCAGACACTAAAAATATAATCTGCACAATTATGGACACTCAAAAGCATTTCAATGAGTGGGAGTGAAATGTCTCTATCTCTGTTGCTGCCCTTAAATCTTGCCCAGAACAGGTTTACATAAGCACGCTGACCATTCCTCAACATTTAGAACACTTATTATGCAGTCACAGTATTATTTCTAACTCATTATCTCAGTTCTTTTCTCACTCTGTGTACAGGGTGAAGGTATATCAGTCCATTTCTTATTTTATTTTTTACAGCATATCCTTGTCACTAATTAGAGTCATCATTTTTATTTATTTAATTTTTACAAAGCCCTGTTCTCATTACCCCCAACATAGACGCTATAATCAGCACACTGATGCTTCAGAATGTTTGTGTGTGTGTGTGTGTGTGTGTGTGTGTGTGTGTGTGTGTGTGTGTGTGTGTGTGGCACACGTTTTCTGGCAACAACATCCAGTGTTTGTAGGTCATCCTAATCACCTCCCACTCTGAGGCTCCGGGGCCTCACCCATGGAAGCAAAGGTGTACAAGGTCAGCAGGGTCACAATGAGCATTTCACTGAACTTTAAAATAACTCAAGGCTCAAGAAAACATTTCAGCCGGCCACACACAAGCCTGTGGTCAAGCCAACTTCACAACACTTTACGTAAACTGGCCCTCATTAATCATCAGAGCGAGATAATTTATTATAATAGAAGCAAGATTTAACACATAAAATGTATCTAAGTAAATATTTTATGAGGCACCTGCATAGTTAATATAAATACATTGTATATTTCAATGTAATAAATACATTGAAATTAATGTAAATGTTTCATGTTCGTCTGATTAATTTATGAGATGTTTAATAACTTTATAATGTGTTTGCAGTGCAGATTGTTATATACATAATGTTGCATACTTGAGATAATATACATTGTAATACAAACAGCACAAAACACTGCTGTTAAATACCAATAAACCATTTAACCCCAGCAGACATAATATCCATTAAAATGTACATCAAATATTTATTAGTTTCAGCCAATGAAAATATACATTTGAAAACTGACATTGGCCAAGTATGTAGATTTGGTTAACTATTAAATGTTTTGAAACAGTGCCAGACAGCCTGTTCTCATTCTTGGGGTGTCAAATACCATCACATTTTTCTGTGTCTGATCCAGATGCTGAAGGTACTCTTTACTGTCTGGATGAGATGCACCAGGCTACAATGTAAAACCATTGGCATCCGTATAAGACAATCAAAGCAACTACACAAAATACATACTTTACAAAGCGCCAAGTCCCAAGAGAGGTCAGGGTTGAGTTGTGGGCCACAAACATGACTTTCACCCGGAGTTCATATCTCATGTGAATCCAAACTTCATACTGCCTTTTCCTAAACCTAACCACATGTTTTTTGTGCCTAAACTTAATTAAAATAACCTGTACCTTGTGACTCTGGATGAGAGCCGAGGGGCGCATGACATAGTGGCGATATCTGACAACCTGGAATGTGAACATGTTGTTTGGACTGGTTAAATAGATGTCACACACATAAATAATAACCCCAGTCAATTGGTCCATTGTTGTTTGTATGAAAAAAATATAATAAACACATACTGTAAGTTTACATAAAAATAATCAGTGTTGGGGGAGCTACTTTGAAAGCATAGCATTGCAAGCTGCCAATTACTTCATTCATACATGGAAGATGTTGAACAACAGCAAAGGATGAAATCTAGTCTTATAAACTAAAGCTTGTTTGAAAAAGTAGTTCAAACTACTTTTTTAAATAATCAAATTTACACAAGGTAAAAAATTATAACAAAAATGAATGCAAAAATGTGAATGGAATGTCAGCTTTGTTTTTTTTACACCATGTTCATCAGTCCAAGTAGGGGTTTTGTACAAGAAGGATTATTCTATTAGCCAGGTTCTGTATAAAATATCATGCAGCAACTTCTCTAAACATTTGTTATGAAAGAGCAATAATCAATACTTACAGTATATCAATTTAGAACCTAACCTTTTCAAGTTTCCCTGTCATTTATGGTCCCAAATTGTTTGTAGATTCAATAACTCCACAAAAAAAAAAAAAAAATTATTTGAATCACTATGCAAATCAAACCCCTTCTCATCCCAGCTCATCACATACCAAAGTTTTGTCATGTGCCCTTTGCGTATTATCCAGACGCACAGGGTAACCTTTGGCGTCCGTGGCCGATGCACTTAGCCTTCCCTTTAGTGTCTCTATCGGTCACACGCAAAGGCTCACGCAAGGTCTACATTACTTTGGTTAAGTTTAGCCAAAAAACCACATGGTTAGGTTCAGGAAATGACTGGTGACGCTTTGTTTGAAACAGGCGGGAACTCCAGTCTCCTGGGTGAAAGTCGTGTGTGTGACCCTCTACTCAAGCCGGCCTTCCACCCTCTTAGCACCTTCTCGCTTTGGAAATTATGTTGCACTACCTCATCTGTTCAAATCGTCCAATACTGACGTGGGCAGCTTCACATTGCAGGTACATTAAACCCTTGTACATTAAACCCTCTCTGCCTGATGCCAAAGGGTACCTTGTGCGTCTGGATGGGACGCAAAGAGCTGTGAAGAAATGTTGATATCTGACGAGCTGGTGATGAGAACAGGCTGGCAAATATGAATACCATCAAAATGTACTTTAACTACTAGTTTAATTGCATAAAGTTCATGACACCCCAACACTGAAAATAGGCTTTTTAATTTAGTCTAATTTCTACTTGGGAGAAAGACAGAAGTGGAAAGATCTATGTTTTATATAGTATCTGATTAACCCACTTTGCATTTCAGAGAGTAAGCAACTCCTCTCTACAGTATCTGTATGGCTGAGTCTAAAATCCAATATACCAATGAGGTGGCAGTTTTCAGTGCCTAAAGAAGAGGAATATTTTGTTTATTCTCTTAAATCAGTATGGATTTGACCTGTTTGAACTAATGTTCGTTCATTGCATGGATGTAACATGCGCCTTCTCAGTGCATTCTCAAAACTGTTCAGTCCACTGCTGACAGGGATTAAAACACTCGGCTCGTGTCAACCTGGCACATCTGAAAGTGGATAACAGAGACTCAAGTCCACTTCAGCTTAGCTCACCCTGCTGTGATCCAAGATTAGCCACCTCTCAGAGTTAAGACCATTTTAGAATTTAACCCACTTAACACTAGGCTAACTAGTGAAAAAGGAGGCTTACTAAGCAGCCGTAAGCCACTCAGACAATGTGGCTGGTGCTGACGTGGTCTGATATGATCCAACCTGCCTCCAGCTTTGACATGCTCACCACGGCTCGAGGGATCTGTGTCTCCATTCCCACAGTGTCTCGGAAGAATAGATGTGCTGTGTCACAGCATCAGCATCACGCAAATCATAAGACTTTTATTTATTATAAACATCATATGCATCCATGTCAGTAGGTCTGTCTGCCTCTCCATCTGTATGGATTGGAGCAATATCATGTTTGCATCTCAGTCATCTGCGTAGAGTGATGTGAAATGGCAAGTTGTCCGACAATCTGCTGTGGGCGAGAAGTGTCTGTCATTATACAGGAGCCCAGTTGTTCATTGTGTGTGTGTGTGTGTGTGTGTGTGTGTGTGTGTGTGTGTGTGTGCGCACGCATGTCGTTGTATTGCAGGCCAGGAAATGCTTGTTTGTGTAAGTGAATATGCGTGTGTGTACATTCAAGGACAAGAGGGTTTAGCTTTACCCATCAAAGGTCAAGTGGGAGCTGTAACCACTGGCACAGCTGGCGCCCTCCATCATAGTCTACTAACACTACTAACTGGTGTACAAAGGTGGAAAACTATAACTAATCCTTAATATGTATGATCAACAACACAGTACATGTCAGTACACAGCCAATAACTTAATTAAAGACTGAAATTAGGAGTGGGTAAAAAAAAATTCTTAAAAATTTCCCACGATTCATAATTGATTTATAACTGTCAACAATCTACTTTCTAAATGTAATGCTGTTAACTTTTTTGATATGAAAAGGGTCAGGATCATTCATCTTCATTGCCAGTTGTGTTCATATTGTAGGCTAAATCAGTGTATGTAAAGAACACAATCACAGTGAATGGTTGGGCACACAGTATATTGGAGCAAGAGACTGACAATAGTGCCCACTTGCCTGTTTATTTTATCATCTGTTTTAAATGAAAAATGATTTTTAATTGAGGATTGTTTTAAATCAAAAATCCATTTCGAATCACGTCCGACCCCTAAAAAACGGAATCCAATCAAATCAAATCGAATTGTGAGATTCCCAAAGATTCACACCTTTAACTGAAATCCAGCTTGATTGTTCAGCGTGTTATTTGCATAAACTGCAGTCAGATTGGTGCAGGTTATCAAATCTGCTATAAGTCAAAGTTACTTTTGTGCTGTTATATTTAATGATTAATAGACAGGCCTCATCAATAATCTGTGAGCGACATCAATCAGTGTCAACCAAAAGACTCATTTTGTTCTGAGCTATGACTTGTCGCGTTCCTTAAATCGCTTGCCATTGCATTAATTTGGTGACAAGTTTTACATATATTGATTAGTATGTTGTTGTTTTTTTTCTTTTATTACTGTATTTGCTCCATCCATTCATTCATTGCTTTGTTCCATTTATTTGTTCATTTTTTTAATCTCTATGCACTTTTTGCTGTTGTAGCTCCTTTTGTCTTGAAATTCTGTAATGTAGTGTAGGCCCTGTGTTTGAAACTAGGATTTACTCTAAATAACATGAAGTGACTAGGTAGTATAGATGATTTACTGTAGGTGAGATTGAAAATGAAGTCCATCTTGTTTGTTATTGCTCATTAGACTCCACTTTTTAGTAAAATGCCCATCAATTCTGATGAGTTCTTCTCATTGGATGTCTTTTGGCAGATTGTATTTGTCGAAGTTATGTTCATGCCTGATAAAGGTCTCACCACTGCAATAGTATATTTTTGTATGTGGCTTTTCAATCCATGTGGTAACACAACGTACAGTAACATAATGTCAAGTTACAATGCTAGACAGCAGATGCCATACATACAATTGAATATATCACAATACATATTGGGACTCAGCTTGAGAATGGACTGGCCACGTATTTAGGGTCTAATTGTTAATGTCACAATTTATCATTTGTGTTTTGGCAAGAAGGTGGGTCTTATTCACTTTGAGCCTGCTTGAGGGCAGAAGTGAGGGAGAGAGATTAGAGATACAAGAGAGTGGCGTTCTGCTGAGGAACTCTTGTTAAGGCCATGATGGACAATGAACCCTAATTCATGAAGTGCTTTGCTTAAGTTTGTGTATGTGTCTGTTTGTTAACCTTTATGCCAACCTTAAAGGGCTATTGCACAGTTGGCAACTCAACAAGAGCATCGGAGCGAGCTGGCCCAACCATGCAGCGAGTTTCTTGTTGTTAGCAATCAAGGCATTCAGTTTATGTTGTGGCCTAGCTTGTTAAGTGTTGCCATAAGATTTAGTGTTTATAAAATTCCCTCGACCTCAAAACAAATAATTTTACCAGTACTACCTGTGCCGGCACAATAATACTATCTGATACAGTTAATGTTCAGCATGTTTCAGAAACTCTCTGCTCAGCTCCGTGGACAATACTTGTCTAGTCTATTTTTGACAGAAGCTGCGTCAAGCTGCAGAGATCAGATTTAGCCGCAAAGGAAGTCAATCAAAATAAAACACAGTGTATGGACCTCCAATATCAAAACAAAACAGACAAAAAAGAAACCCTTTCACTATGTAGCCTACTTTCCCATGTTAAAAGCAAAAAAGCCATGTGTCATGAAAGCGTGTGTCGGACAAAACAAAACTGCTTTGCAGGCAAAATGCAACACATTCATGCCTGATGGAATTAGGGGTTTTGTTCAGCAAAATGGAGGTCATAAGTTCAAAACAGGTTGCTTAATGGTGTCCAGTCTTTGACCTTGCTATGGCACAATTAAGAAAAACACAATCACATGCACAGCTACGATCAATTCAAAATTTGCAATTCACAAGCTGTGTTGTGAAGAATTGTGAAGTTTAAAAACATTTGGGGGTGTGGAGTTTTGTCTGTACAGTCACCTGCTCCACATCCCTACTTGCAGCGAGCAGATCGCTACTAGCAAACTGATCGGACTCTCTAAATGAACTGTCGGCAGTAAAGTTGCATTGTGAATGTGGTGGTAATTCAGGCACTAGATTTTAACAAGATGGAGGATTCCTGCACTAAAAAAAAAGATGCTGCAATGATTTGGATAATTTACATGGTGATTTAACGTTACACAGGTGCAATGCTACATCACTGAAGTGCTCTTAAACTCATCTGTCTCTAAATGTCACTGTCCATGGTGCTGGAAATGTTGTGTGCCATATACTGTATATTCAAAAATTTTAAATAAAAATACAATACTAAAACAAATTACACAAGTTGTACAGCAGAAGCATTTTCTGTGCAAATCGTCATCACATTAAAGAGCACATCATAAAGTGAAGCCTAATGTTCAGTCAGCATAGTCTTCAAGCTTCTACCTTGCTTGATTTCATATGACACATGTTACTTGGCCAAAGTAGGTATCCAAGAACTGAGTGTGCTTTGACTGATATGGCTGTTTTGAGGCTGACATTAAGCCCTTAAGCACAAATTAAGAACCAGCCTCAAATAACATGGTGACAGTTCTGGTTAGCTTCTGCAGTCAGAGGAACATCTGCAAGTCATGCGAGTGTTTTCACTATATCACTTAACAGACTCTCATCAGAACTCTATCAGCGACTGGAAATTCTCTGTCAAAGAAGACAAATAACCGACTACAGACAGAACAGAAAAGGAGAACATTTGGAAATAGATTATCAATAAAAATAGCATTTAAGCTATGCAGCAAAAAGCAAAGGAACAAAGGCCATGCTGACAAATTGTGAAAAAAACAAGATATAGAATGGCACTGAAAAAGAAAAAGTCTAGTAGCCCACACTTCTCTCCATCAAAGAGCTTGCAGCCATCACTGCGATGGCTATGCTGCACATCATTGCTGTCTGGGCGATGACACCCAGATATATGATGGAGAGAAGAGTAAACAGGAGGGGTAGATGGTAACAGAGATGGGCAGATGTAAATCTGCCGACAGATACATAATCCAGAGCCACTTTAGGCCTTATCAACATTTTTTTTTTGAAGGTTTCTGTAGAACAAAATGATTTCGTCCCCCAGCGGTTTTCCTTGTTTAGGTCTAAAAAACAGTTCTAGTCCTTTCAGAGGTATTAACTTAATTCATTTATATCTTTTTACTTTTTTGGGGTCAGGTTATGTGTGTGATACGATCTTTTGAGAAACTCCTTATTGAGTCATCATGGCACCCTTTCTTTCCATTTTGTTCTTGGGCAATTACAAGTAACCCACTGTTCAGATGAACTCTAGAGGTGGACTGAGTGCTACACAGGTGACACCTGATTTAAAATCCAGCAAATTAATGACGAAGGAAAGAACTGGTGTGAAAACAGCATTCCACCCCCCCGCCCCATGGCTCATAATTTACTCTCCTCAACTCGCTCTCTGTCAGGATCACTAATCCTGCAGCTTTGCAATCCAGGCCAGCAGGTGAGAGGCTTGGGTTGTGTGTCAGTGCATGTGTGCTTTACAACTTCTGTCTTTGTAAGGACCAGGTTAGGAGCGAGGACATTTTTAAAAGCTCAAAACATTGTTTGGTGTTTGAGAGCACCAAACAAAGACTTTCAGGATGAAGATAAGAATTATAATGTCCAGATGGACAGAGGGAGTTAGAAAATTCAAAAAACAAATAAAAAGACTGTGCAAGGAAAAACCGTTATTCTAATATATAATGTATAAAACTGTAGAGATCTTCTATCAGAATCAGTTGCTATAGTATTTTTAAGGAATTTGACTCCAGTTTTCCATAGTACTTAGAAAATGATGTATATAAATTAGATACTGTAATTATTATTTCTGAAATCAAGGATATGCCAAACTTGACATTAACATCATGCATTATCAAAACTTGAAATGACAGAGGCAATGGAGAGTGCAAATCAGCACACAGTATACCAACACACACAAACGCACATATACACTGAGTCCCTCGCTGAGTCCCCCAGGAAATGGCCATCACTGTCAATTAGGATCATTCTGCACAGTGGCCAATGTACTTCAATACAGAAAATCATTACACCCCTTTTTTCTTTCTTTCTTTCTTTCTTTCTTTCTTTCTTTCTTTCTTTCTTTCTTTCTGTCTTTCTTTCTTTCTTTCTTTCTTTCTTTCTTTCTGTCACTCACACACAAGAAAAAAATAATATAAAAATAAGACACATATTATGAACAGCTAAACCTCATGGGATACTGAGCCACTGACAGCCCATTCCGATTCCACTGAGACTGAAGACGGTTTACAGGCACTTTAAAGGCACATAGATGTGCAACACACACACAAATGAAGAGTCCATCATCCAAACCCCTCAGGAAAATGTGCAGCATATCTCTTAAGCACAGTGCAGTGCGAGACACCCAAGGCACTTTAATGTGTTTAAAATTGAATTGTGACAATAATGCAGCTCTCTGGACAGTGAAAATAAAGATCTGGTTAGATACTCTTACATCACTAAAGCAAGCCTTGATGTAATGATGCATCCATCATATAGGCCTAAATCACCAGACCAGCCAACAACACTGATATGCAACTCTATTTCCACAAACAGATATCTGGTGTCTGATAGCTCCGTGAGGCCCAACCTGACCGTAGCTCCATGCAGACGAAGGCGGACTCACCACTGTTAGATCTGTCGCCTCTGTCCTTCATGTCACACTGCTGACTGTATCTCTGCAACACAGTCTCAACATGTTGGGTAAAAAACTCATTACATTACTCATTAAAACATTATGTTGTGATATGTCACAATATGTTTGTGATATACAGTTTGTTACTGTGTTGTGTTTCAGACATGATAATTCTGACACACTGTTTTTTTCACATGAAAAGGTAAGTAGTTGTGATTAAATAAAAAAATCATTCACTGCTAACTTAGAGTAGAGAACGTAATCTTCTGGAAACGAGCACGTACTGTAAAAAAAAAAAAAAATGTTAATTTTACAAAATTACACAGATCAGTCAGAATTTCTGATTCTATTTTAAATTGCAAACTATTACTCTCTGCTGCCATTTGAAGTTGGCTGTTGTTTATTATATCACTCTTATTACTTTAAGATATTTATAAATGTTTTATTTTGCACCATAACCATATTTGTCCTACAAGGAACCCTTTTTTCAATCGTTCTCTGTAGCATTAGTAGCTCTAGAAAATCTTCATTTGAAAAAAAAGTGCCTGGTTGTGTCACAGCTCCCCTTTCTGTTGTGTGTCTCTGATCTCATCGTGAGTGCTGCTACACTCACCTGCACACCTGGTTTCCTGACTCACCAGCCACCAATCATCCCATTAGCCTGCAGTATAAGAACCTCAGGTTTCCACTCTGTCTTAGCCAGATTGTTCAGTCCACTCACAGTGGTAGTATCTCTGCCGCTCACAGCGCTTCTCCGTGAGGTTTTCTAGTGTTTGTTTTTCCAAGTGCTTGTTCTTCAGAATTCCTGCATTCCTGCCCACGAGCATTCCAGCAACTTCTCGGACCCCCTCGCCGTCAGCCTGCCAGTCATTCAGCCTAATCTGCTCCACCACCTACCAGCCTGCTCGATATCACAAACACTCTGAAAACACTTCAAAAGTGAGCACAATTTAATCTAGTGAGTGAAAAGTCGTCTAAAAGGATAAGAGCCATGTTGAAACATTGAATTGTCCATCCAATTCTTTAATAACATCTTAACCAGCGTTGTTAACATTAGTAACAGATACTAGTTTTTTTTATAAAGCAACATCTGACAGGAAGACGTGACATTTTAGTGCAAATTATGTCAATATGTAATTTAAGTGTGTACTGTAGCGGTTACTCCTAAACTTAGGGGCTGCTGCTCCTCCATCCAGTAGCACCTGTACCCTGAGTGAAAGTTCCTACCTATATTGTAAGTGACCCAAAGCACAAAGGTGACACCTACTGGACCAATTTGGCATCCTACACTTAGCTCTACAAATGGCTACTACATGTACATTAATACAATCCATATACACTCTATATTGATTTTATTGTTAAGTTTGTATATTTACTAATAATCATCCCTTGTTACTTAATTGGCTCCTTCAGTCCTCTACTCTCCACCGAGATAGCTGATGTGTGGTGAGCGTTCTGGCGCAAACTGGCTGCCGTGCATCACCCAGGTGGGCGCTACACATCGGTGGTGGATGAGTTGAGTCCCGCACCCCGCCCTTTGAGTGCCTTGAAAAGCGCTATATAAATCCAATCTATTATTATTATTATTATTATTATTATTATTATAATCATGATAGTGATCCATCATGATCTCATGCACGTTGCAACTGTTTGCACTTTCTGGGTACATGCTCAATTCTGATGCATCTACTTGGCTGACAATAAATTCAATCTACGACATCATATACTGTAGATCCACTGAGAAGAATTCATTGTTAATTTTAAGGCTACAATTGTTATTACTTGAGAAAAGTTGGACAAGCAGTCAAATGGGAGGGAAGGGTTAGGAAAGCAGACTGTCAGGCAAAATGGGCACAGCAAAATTTACTGCAATTTTTTATTTGGGAACAAAAACAGCCTCCCCAACACACACACACACACACACACACACACACACACACACACACACACACACACACACACACACACACACA
>JBBPCS010048025.1:0-19311 GCA_037974645.1 Hollardia meadi
GAGCTCAGTGCATCATGGGAAGTCCCTCGGCAGCCTATGCCTATAGCAGCATAACTAGGGGCCGGCCTGTGCCAGCCCTAACTATAAGCTTTAGTCCTGCACAGATTAACACTAAAGAGACAGAATGTAACAGAGGCCGACTGCATCAATATGTCACATCATTAAACAGGGCTGTGTCACTGAAAAAAGCCAAATTATTATTCATGCAAAGCCTTTTTAACACAAAATAGTTATCATGTATAGAAGCCTATTTCTGCCAGAGGAAAAAAAAAAGAGGCAAAAATAAAATGGTAAAAATCATGAGAAAGTCATTCCAATTTAGAATTACTGCTTCATAATGTTGACTGTAGACTCCATAGAATCTCATAATTGTGATTAAGGACATCAAAATTCGACTTTTCTACTTATTACTAATTATTATGGTTTAGCATGATCAATTTTGTTTTAATAATTTTTGTTGTACTGTTCCTGGACTTCCATTATTATGATTATGATTATGTCGTGTACGGTGGCTGAGAGAGCTCAGAGCACTGCAACCATTGACATGAATAAAGATGGATGACGCATCTCCACTTCCTCCCACTGTACAAAAATGAAGCCAAAATATCTTGGTTACAGGCGCTGCCATCTTGCGCTGGTGACATCATTTGGAGCCAGAGTCTGGCAAGTAGCACAAATAACAATGGATATGAATGTTTCTAGGGGACACTAAAAAGTGATGGACATGCTTGTTTTGCGATCATTTGTGACTCTCAAAGTTATTGAAGTCAGCTACTCATCAGTGATGTTGAAAATTAAACTAAAATATAAGTTTTTTTCTTTATTTTAATATTGTGGTGGCTTGGTGTGTTTTTCGTGGTATTATTTGAATTGACAGGCCAATAATTAGCAAAATGCAAAGGCTATAGGCTAACAACAAATATCTGCCACCGGCTAATATCTGACTCATGCCATCACCATATTAAAATAAAGAGAAAAAACTAATAAGACAAGGGTGTCCCACGTGTCCATCACTTTTTAGTGTCCCCTAGAAACATCCATATCTGTTGTCATCTGTGCTACTCTCCGCGGGTTTCTCTATTTGGTTGTGTTGTGAAGGTTTGCAGTATATGTGTTGCCAAATTGATGAAGATACTTTCTTGATTTGCTAGTGTTTTGTCTATTTGCATGTTTTTTCTTAAGTTGCAGTGTGTTGAGGTCATTGGGCCACCGTACTCTTGGCTTCAGACACAATAGTTTATGCCCTTTGAGCCACATACATTTTTACTTCTTTCTATACACAGTGGCCCTTAGGAATTATTTTTCACAAGTGTAAAATAACAAATACCATTAATAATTATACTATTATCAAATGTGCAATACCACATAACATTGTGAATTTTTTAACATATAATACACAGTACTGGATTGTTACTCACCAGCTTTGTAACTGATGGAATTGGACGCAGATACTGATTTCTTGTAACACAGGAAAACATTGGAGCCCCACTAAAAGGTTTAAAACATACAGATATTACAAATGTGTTCCCCGAGGATTAATGATGCAAAATTGCTAGCGATGTGACTGACTCACCATGCCACAGTTGAGGTTCTTGTCCACCTTGCAAAAAGTGTGTGGTGGTGTCTCGCCCTTGCTGGTGATGATGACGCAGATGTCCGTCACTGCCAGGGAGTTCTGAGGCTGGACTGGCGGTGCTCGGCGGAAGGTGATGAAGATGCGCTGCGAACTGTTGTTGACGTTGGCACAGCGGCCGTATGGCGTGGCCTGGATGACCTCGCAGCCCTGGATTAGACGCTCCTTACCCTCGTACAGCACACTGATAAACAAAACAAACAGTGAGCGAAAATGTTAGCTTAGCACTTGACAATGACGTGACACAATTTGTGCCTCCATGAAGAATGAAGATGAGACAAAAAGGGACAACAGAGAAAATAAATACATGACTGGAGAGTAAGTATGTAAAGCTGTCTTTAGGATACCGCAAAAGTGATCAAAAGTGTGTGAAAATTAGCATCAGTGCAGCGCAAAGAGCTCGCACTGTAATGCCCACACATACTACAAAGCTTTCAAAGACAATTAGAGTCCTCATGAAACAGAAGGCAGAGTGCTGTTTGCTTCCACATATTTACATATTTCCTGTACCGGTTAGTGCTGAATGCGCGTTACGCCCCCATCATGCAGCTAGATGTCCAACTAGCTGACTCCGCCTGACTGGGAGCTCCCAGTGAACACAGCCGATTAAATGTTAAAAGGACTTTCCAAACATGACCCGAATGGGACCGAACACAGCATCCGACGACAGACCGACGCCGGATGGAGGCCAGCTTGACCACAGGGAATCCAGTACCAAGGTGGTTTTCTTGCTGGGTTTGGCTCCTGGCAACCCGGGGCTAAGTTAGCGCAGCTAATGGGACTTCTGCATGGCTAACTGAGCTTTTGGTAACTGTCTAACAGCAGCTACTACAAGTCACGTTATCTGCTCATCAGTAAACTCCATAAAACACCTCGGTACTGGATTCCTTGTCGTCAAACTGGCCTCAGTTGGTCTCCGTCCAGCCGTGTTCACTTGCTCCTGCGCCCGGTACAGTTAGCATCAGTTAGCGGTTACTTCAGCAACAAGTAAAGCCATATGTTCATCAGGAAACTCCGTAAATCAGCGAGAGTTCAGGCAGGGCAGTCAGAGGACATCAGAGGGAAAACCAGAAAATATTTTCTCCATAAAATATGATCCAGTTGCACCAAAATCAGTGAACTAAGTTGTATTTTTGTACAGCAATCAGTGGAAACACTCCGCTCCGGCTGCACCCTTCTTACATGAAATATTAAGCTGTTGAAGGTTGATTGATGGGTGGATGTCGTGATATTATTGGTTGAAAATGCTTGGTACTAACTGATGTAAGAAAACTTCAGATTTTGTTTTACTTGAAGAAAAAAAATATCGTATTTTGCTATAAAAATACAAAGAAAATTTTTTTTTCCAATTTGTTTTGGCTTATATTGTTAATTAGGGGCACCATGTGACTGTGGATGTGATTGATTTAAAAAGGGTTAGAAAGACATTTTTCATTTCAGCTCGACTTCAAGTGTTTCAGAGATGAGTGCTGTCCTGGCATCAGTACTTTCAGGCATTACTTTCATTTCTGAAACAAGCTTTACTGCCAGAACACAAATAACTCACATTCTGATGGCACAACAGATTACACTGTAAAAACATAAGAACATTCAAGTTTGAGTTTGTGATTGGATACCAATGCAAATTTGATATTTCCTGACAAATGTGGAGAGAAACTTCAAGATGTTTTTAATTTAAAAAAAATTATTCTATCAATTATAATTGATACCATATAATATATCAATCCACATTCCGTCTGATTTTGGAACAAGTGCTTTCTTGAGAGAGGACAACCGAGAGGCTGAACTGGGATGATAATCTCTGCTTCTCCTGTTTCAGAAGGAGGATCAGTGTGACTGACTTTCTTCTTTAAGCTGTGGTTTCCCTCTGAGGTTTAGGCGAGGAGTTTGTCTTCAATGGGTGATTTGATTCAGACATATTCACCGGCTGACTCATTCAAATCCCAGACAGTCAAGGGAAGCTTGGATATCGAGATTCTCATAGTCAGTTTAGTACAAAACAAATACTTTGGATGTAATAATCTGGATTACAGCACAAATGATTTGTGCATTACCGGTGTCTGCTTGCTTATCACTCCTGCTGTGGATTATCACACAGCTAAAAGTTAGACGGAAGCAATCAGCGCCCACTGTGTTGGATTTTTTTTTTGCATGACTGCAGGGCTTCTATGGAAGCTTGCTCCATGTCCTCCCTTTTCCATCTGGACAATGCAACGTGGGAGGCCAAGAGCTTTGATTGCCATCCTTTTAAAACTATAGCAGAACACACATTTAAAAAAAAAATCTTGTGCAGGCTACAGAGCAGCCATCACAGATATAATAGCCCCGAAACACTTCATTTATTCTGAAAAGAGCTCAGGAAAAACCAAAAGAGGCCAGGAGGACAGTTGCCAGCAAATTCTCATGTAGGCAACAAAAAAAACTCTAATGGGCACAGTGATTCGCCAAGGAGCCCCAGGCTGGGAACGCTGGCTTCACTGACAGCAGAGAGGTGGCAGAAGGAAGGATGAATGATTTACAGCTTGCTAGCTTTTCATTCATTCCTTTGGTGAATGATGAGCAGCAGGTGGAACAGAAATCAGGAAAGAAGGCGCCGGTGTTGCAACAAAAATATTTACAGACCTTCTTGTAGCTCAATAGAACCATCACAATCATATCTATCATATCACTTTTTAATTACAGACCACACATCATGGAGTTTCCTGATATTAGCTCTGTTCGCAGCAACACAGAAAAGAAGCTTGTGGTTTTCAGTCTTATTAAAGTGCATGACAGATTTGGTGCTTTAAATAATGAAAAAAACTATAAAGTAACCAGACCAAGGCTGTGAATCCTTTAACATAAGTTTGCTTCCATTTACTCTATCCCATATGTCTGTTAGCATGCTAAACCAGGATTGTGCAATCTCTTAAAGGAAACAAGGCTTGACATACGATCTTGTGTTTATGGTCAGTGCACTGACGGCTGCAGGTTTCATGAAGGTCTTAACATAGCTCTACAGTTTAAAGCTTCATTTAGCAGAACACATCACACGAAATGAACCAAATTTATCAGAGAGCAAGCAAGAAATGCAATCAATGTGTTGCAGTCTTTATACAGCAACACTAGTTTTAATGAAAGACCTTTGAGAGAGTGAGCAGTATTGTCTGTTGGAACTGGAAACTCCAGTTTGTTAGTGGGGGACACAAAGAGGCTTTAGACAAAGACGAAGGTGTGTGGAGAGCAGAAACGTCTCAGGCAATGGCATCGTTGTTCTCAATTACGCATTGCCGTGTAATATTGCTGGCTCATTCAGGACAGATACAAAGCACTGAATGAAATGCAGGTAACATTTTTGGATCTTCTAAATAAGTAATAACAGTGGTAGCTTTAGGCTTACTGGACTGGATGGGTGATAATAGGAGCAAGCAGGACAATTCTGTCTAGGAGCCAAAGTGATGTGGCTGAGAGGGAGCATGAAGTTACACCTACTTCCTTCGATCTCTGAAAACTTAAATATGACACTGGAGGACAAAAAAAAATCTAACATACATATAGTTTTTAATTTTTGCTGCTTATTACTAGCATTGGGCTGGTGTAAAACTTTTCAAATCGGTTTGATATTGAGCCATAGACCGGACTGGTATATAAATTTTTACCACTGGGTGACGCAAGGGACTCAGTCGCTCCCGAGTGGAACATAATTGGAGCCCATGAATGAGAGTGTAGCAGCACCACAACCCATCAGAAGAACTGTGACAGATCGTATTTTTTTTTCTCACAGCAACCATTCAACTTAACTTTTCTTCTGAAGTTTCACATCAAAATAATAAATAAAATAAGACTTCAGTCGAGTGACACTTGTGAAAAGATGGCAGTCGCTATGTGTCAAGTGTACATTGGAACCTTGCAAGTCAATGAGTTTTCCACAACACGTTCCTGCATATGTTTCACAGTAAAAGCCTTGTTAAGAATTTAAGAAAGGGTTTAACACCAGAGTGCTTTTAATTTGAGACGGATACAGGAAGTGTTGATTTGTATTTACAGCGTAATACAGTAACTTTAAAAGGGTAAACGGAGCAGATCAAAACTTTGTTCTGAAGTACGAGCGTGTAACATAATGTTAGAGAGCATAACCTGCACCAACTCGTTACTGATGAGAGCTCCCTCTTGTGGACGTCGAGTAGTTATGCGGCACTTTGTGCACAACTCTCAACTCTAGTGACCCTACAACACAAGAGGGAAGTAGCATCCCGTAGCACTGAGCTAATCGGCTGACCCAGAGCTAATCGGCTAACCCAGAGCTCCTGCTAATTAGCATGCTGCTAGCTGTCTCCAGTGCAGTGCCATTACTGTGCCATGGAAATGTATAAAAACACTGAAAGCAGCCTTACTAATCATTTATGAACAACACACAGTAAAGAAATCACCTGGAAAGGTTGCACTGCTCTACATAAAGACAATATAGAGTGCAAGAACCAGGACAGTCACGTGTCCATGTGGTGCGAGTCTTTACTTTGGAGAAAGTAACATTTTTGGAGTGGGTGGTAGGTGGATGATTTATACACACACATGGATTCAGATGAACTCAGAGCCGATCACAAGCTATTATACTTTCCTTTATTGACTAATTAAATGCCATAAAGGAGCTCCATTTCTCACTCTTTAGTCTTTTTCCTCTTTTTTGGAGCAACCGACAAAACGTCTCCTTAAAAAAAATCCAAAAGCATTCGAAGACGAAGCTTAGGGGCATTCAGGTCAGCCCTACATAATAAAATATATTACTATAAAAGCCTTAAACTGAAGGTAGAAGGCAAATATCCCAGTAAGCCATGACAGCGTGACAGTGAACACCACGACTCTGAAACTGAGACAGCTAAATGGAATTCAGCCATGTGCTTTTCTTACTGTGCCATGTTGAAATCTCAAAAAACGGCCTCTTGGACAACACTTTTTAAAATGCTTTTGCATGTGAAAGTCTGTTGCCATGCTAGCTAGCGATTAGCCCTGCTGCAAAACACTTTGGGGATCTTTAATAATATGTGTAATTGACGTGGATGTACATTTTTCCCCCTCGAAAGTGTCTGAACAACAGAAGACAAGATTTAGGAGTTCGCTGTTAGCTAACAGACTGATTGTAATTGTAATTTTGTTAATCTACAAACTTCTGCTGTCCAAATAACTCCGACTAAGCTGCAATCAAAAACCAACAACACAACAGTGGAGCTGAAGCCACATATAATGAGTCCCCTGCTGTTGCATATGATTACAACCACCAACATATACAAACTTCTGACTCACCCGATGTCAATGAGAGGCGACTTCCCTCGACTCCTCCTGTAGCACAGGAACAGCTCGGGGCTCTTAAGACTGCCATGGTTAAGGTTGGCTGGCTGGCCGCTGTAGGTGCTGTCGATGCAAGTGAAGCCCTCAGGCACTGTTTCTCCTGCTGACCTGTTAATGACGGCCAGGTCAGTGATGGGTGCCTTGGGTCCGCTGGACTTGGTCTCTGACAGGTCCTGCTCCAGGGGTGTGGACTTGTCTGTCAGCCCGGCCACCACAAAGTAGTCGGTCACGCGGTGACCCTTGTCCTCGATCATGGCTGGGTGTGCCTGGAAGGAAGAAAATAGTACATTTTTTTGCATAATAGACAAAAACCTTCCTGTATTACATTTGTATCACTTGCTAAAGACACTGAATTTAGCCAAGGAGAACACTGCAAGTTACTAAGGCAAAGGTCTATAACTTTGGGACAGTGGGATGGATTACACATGCAAAAATACACAGAATGCTAAGTAATACTGTGGCCAAGGCAATAAAAAGTTCCTTTAAGACTGCTGCTCCACAACGAGCCAAACGAACTGGGGAAACATAAAGGGACTGGATTTGTTGACATTCACAAACACACTCGTCATTGTACATCACCGCGCTGCTACAATTATGTCGACAAGAGTGAAAGCCCTGGCAGCTACAGAGAGCCAAGGGAGAGCGGCTGGACCCGTAGGAATGCTCAGAAGCGCCAGCAAGAGTGTAAATCAGGCAGACACCAAAGTCTACAAATTTGACTTCAGTGACAAAATATATAGAAAGTGACACCCAGTTTAATGACTGCAGCTGCCAAAATGTGTGGAAAGTCTCTGTTTCCAGTTAATGTTTGAGTCATAACATCGGATTCAGCAGTGACTCATTTAATGGTTACAACGCAACTCCATGCAACCGATTGTTGCATCTCTTCATCGTAAAATAACGAAGAAGAGAAACTTAAAGCAAAAACGTCCATGTTAACTTCAAAAAGCTGTTCACAGGAAGTTCAGTTTTTTTCCAGTGGTGAGTCAGCTGTGGCAGGAAAAAAAAGGCTTTTTGTACGGCCACAGTGAGCACAACCAGCCCCGAACTTCATGACACACTGTCCATTAAAGTTTTTCCATTTCCATTCTCACCAATCAATATGATAACCATATGCAGACCATATTATATCACATCAGTATGAAGCCATAGTATGGATATTTTTAAAGGCAGGTTGAAGGAAATCTAAAATAAAACATGTTTAGGTGTTCAGAAGTGAAGTCAGTGTTTCTATGTACAGGAGACAGGGGGTGCATGTTAACGTCTGCAGCACAGGACATCCGTTGGCTTGTCTTGTGGAAGGAGTGGCAGGCCGACCTGCCCAGGGGGAACATTTTTCCGCCAGAGCAAGACGGCTGACACACTTTCCACACAAAACAAAATTCCAGCCTTCCAGCTTTTTTTTTTGTTTTCCATCAAATATAAAGCATGCATTCTTGGACAACGATGGCATGCGTGAAAAAATAGTCATATTAATGCTTCATTCTTTTGACCAGTATATTAACTTGGCAGGCAAACTTGGCATTTTGCCTATGTGAACATGCCAGAATTGATTTTTTCCCCCAAAGCAGCTTTGAAGAATTCTATCTGGATATTTGCCCAGAATATGGCCCATTTTTTAAAATTAAAACAATGTCAGGAAAACACTCATAATGAAACTGAAAAATTCTTTCAACTTTTGACATAAAGCAGGAGAAAAAAAAAAACTCAGATAGGGAAACAATTGATCCAACACATAAGGCAAGGAAGAGAAATATCAAACAGGATTAGCTTTGCATTTGTATGATCATATTTTACATCTTAAAATGGAGACCACCCCAATGGATTCACTTTATTTTCCTTCCAGAGCAGCACATCTACTCATTCCAAGGAACTTCACTGAAACTTGGTCAGCAACAATTGATTCCAAATGCGGCTTTTCACAACACAATGAATAATGTCTCCCTCTGTTTAGAAAACATGACTGAATCCAGCTCTTCTTTTATTATGACGCACAAATAATCTAGAGACATTACAGTATGCAACAGCTGATATCCAGCAGAGATATTGCAACATTCAAATTCATTTTTGGTTCACATTTGTTCCGAACATAATTCACCCTTCTTTTAGCTTGGTTTTTGGTCTCCATCAGCTCCAGAGGGAATTATCTGGCAGGTAGGAGGAGAAGGTTTTAATAGCCGACACCACCAGCAGCAGTGAAACTGAACTAAAACAGTTGAGTTGTGGACCATAAAACCAAAACAATGATCAGAAAGAGGCTATAAAGCTCTGTTGAGCTGAGAGAAAAAGCTGAGTAAGGTTCTCTGTCACTACAAGCGTCCACCTTTCCCATTGCAGTCAGTAATTTGTTCACATAAAAATACTAATTAAAGCCTATTTTAAAGACTAGAAGGAATTAGGAAAAGATCAGTGAAATAAGACGAGGCAAAAAAGACAAAACATCAAATTTATAGCTCTGGATGTTACATTTGTAGGTTTCTTATTTCTGTAGCTTTCTTAATTAGTTATTAGTTATTGTAAGCAATTTGTTAAATTCAGTTTCTACACCTAGGACCTAATGTAACAGCAAGTACTGGCTTTGCAGCAATGAGATGCAGGAAATATTAGATCAGGCTTAGCAGTGGAGTTAGTGGGCCTCTTGCTCACTGACGTCTACCGAGATCACGACCGTATCGGACCGGAATCACGGTGGGCAGCGGGGCTCAGGTAAAAACCGGGCTCCACAGCCTGAACACAACTGGAAACCAAACTGGGAAAATAAACAGCCTCTGAGACCGGTGGAGGCCAGTTTGATGACAGGAGATACAGTACAGAGGTGATTAGCTCAGACGGGGACTAATGTTATAACTCTGGGGACAGGAGAGGTGAAGCTCCTTTAGCAGCGACCGAAAAAAGGCATGTAAAGATTTAATATTTTCATATCTTACTCTGTGAATTGAGGATTTACTTCGACCAAACCAGAGGTGATTGCGGAAAGACAAACCAGGACGGTTTTGGTGAGTTTTATTTCGTTTATGTCTCGTTTGAATGAAGTGTGTTTTACGATGAGTTAACCAGGTGATTAAGCTCATCTTAGTTGGGTAAACGAGAGAAACTTGAATTCAGAAGGTGTAAGGTTGTATTGTATAAAAATAGGAGCAAGAATATTTCCTTTCTTGACATTTTGTCAGTTTGTTTTGTTTACTTATTAGACTAAACGCTAAGAAAGCTTGTGAAACTTAGCGAACTCAGTGCTCGTATACATCTCCCAGCTGAAACTATGGGGGGCTATTGGGCTATCGCCTCTAGAGGTACAAAGTGGTATTACAAGGCAGGATGGCCCGGGGCTAGTTGCTAGCATGCTAACTTCAGTAGATATCTCTGAAACACAATAGAGGTCTTTGACATAATGTCAACACTGCTGTTTCTTCACATTCTGTTGATAACTTTAGGTTATTTAAACATTTTAAACAAAAATTATGGCCATATATTACACATTGCACCTTTAACCTCTGTCCCAAACAAAGCCTCCGCAATTCATCTGCACTGAAACGGTGATGTTGGTATGAAAACATCAAGGCTGAGTCACAAAGCTTCCCGATAGCATGGCCACAGATCACCACAAAGTGTCACAGCAGAGAACAAAGCAATGTTGACAGAAAAAGAAAAACAAACACTCTCCTGGGCAACCAGCAGATCTGTTCGGCTTTGAATGCTGCCCCATGAATGTTCGTTCTGCCAGAGGATCAACATGTACTTCACAGATAACATTAAACACAGCATCAACTTCCCAAACTGCTGCAATGCCGGCATATTATTTCCTGTTCTGAAAATGTTATTGTCACAACTTAGTCTGTCATGCAACAAAGAGGGAACGTGGACATGCTCTTAATGCTGGGACCAGTCCCTCCTGCCTCCACCACAACCATACAAATCTCTCTTTGTGACATGATAGACAAACATTGATGTTGCCATGGCAGCCGAGCCCCAACAATGCCAGGCAGCACGACCCTGAGCTGCCACTAGTGTTACTCTAGTGGAGGAAATTGATCTCCCAAGACTTTCAAGGGTGCATTTAATATAACTAGCTTGTTCTGTGTAGTCTGCAGTCCGCCGCAGTCTCTGTTTTAGATGTAAAATGGCAGAGAAGACTCATTTTATGGTCCACTTTTCTGCCTGGTGAGCAAATAAAACACAGTAGTGGCCATAAACGATGATGGTGTTGACAGTAAGCTTTAAAGTTACTGTAAACAGAAGTAGGATTTTCTGCTCTTCTTGTTCTAAACTGCAGTGGTGGAAAATTTTTAAGTTTCAAGGCAAAACTGTGCAGCTTCTTGGGTCAAAGGGTAAAATGACTGAGTCAGACATACTGGTCCATTAAATTTCCACTGGATTAAGTTGTGTTGTAACCTGTGCCCCTACCTCTAAATGCCACTCCCTTCCCGTGTGAAAACCTGGTCCTCTGTTACTCCTGAGCCCCGATCATCGAGTGTCATGCCCTTTATCTGTGTTGCACTCAGGGAGGAGTCACTACAAACCATGACAAAAATACTACAGTTTTAGAGGAAACATATTCTGACTGATTACTCTGTCACTGGTTTCCGGTTACAGTCTACAGTAGATATGACTTCTTAAAGGCCTTGATGTGGAGGAGTCTCCAGTACACTTCCAGTTTTAATGTATAACATACACAGTAGGTACTGTATATATAGGCTATTCATCACTAGAATTAGCTCAAACTAGGTTTGGCCAGTATGAAAATACAGTATTTACAGTGAGATAACACATTTATCAACCATTTAAAATCTGACATACCTTGATATTTATCCAAGTCCTGCAAAAATTCAATCAATTTTATCGATTTAAAGAAAATTCAGCTGCAACTATTTTGACAATCAATTAATTGTTAGGTCATTTTTCCAGCAAAAATACCAAACATCTAATGGTGCCAGCTTCTCAGATGTGAGAATCAGCTACTTTTTTGTCTGATATTATAGCTAATTGAATATTTTGGGGTTTTGGACAGTTGGTCAAACAAAACAAGACGTTTGACAAGGTCACCTTGTGTTCTATGACAGTTAATCCCAGGGCATCATTGAGTGGGCCGCGGAGGAAGTATACTACCAAATGATTCAATTATTATTATTATTTTTTGTAATTTACAAAGATCGTTATTTTTATATCTAAAGGTGCTCAATAATTCACACAAATAAAAAATGTCAAATTAAAATGCATAGTTTCAATGACCAGTTACATTTGAATACCACCAGAAAAATGTTGTCACAACTAGCTAACGTCTGCCGCAGCTAACTAACGTCTACCACAGCTAGCTAACGTTCCCTCTGATGGAGTGGCACAAAATGGATCAGTTTTTGAAACAAAAAAAATGATGTGTTAGACAACGCTGCACCAGTAAAAGCTCCAATGCGTGTGGTGAGGACATATGATCCTGACTACAATTTGGATTCATAAATTCGGAGTCATCATGGCAGGCAGTGATGCTTAGCCAAAAGTACATTATATGTGGTGAAATTCTGTCACATTTTTGGCCGTTTCCGAAGTGGTCCTTGGAAAATCAGAAATGTGCCTTGAGTTACAAAAGGTTGAGAACCCCTGTTCTATGATGTAATGATGGGCATAATTTGATAAACGGGGAAAATAATTTTTTAAAACTAATTTACTAATTAATTTATTATTTTCATATTTATACCTGTGTTAGGCCATTGTGGGTAATTTTTGCTGAGCAGGACTATTTAATGGCATTTAAAAAAAATAAGATTTCTAACATAACTGGATTAACCACGTTTTCCTGCCAAGTTATTTTTCATGATATTGATGGAGGATTTCATCCAGTGCTAACTTCTGGTTCAAACCTTGGCCTTAGCCAACTGGGTGCCTCATAATTTGCACATTTTGCACAAACTCTTCAACTTTAGAATGCTAATGCTGCCATGCCAAATGACAGCACATCTGAGTATCCTAACTTAGCCTGAAAATAACATGGGATGACTGGGTGACAATGCCATAAGCTGTGAATAAAGGGAGGGAAAGCCAAGAAAATAAAAAGGCCAACAGTTGAAGCAGATGTGACGAAACCACTCCTCACTAGTTAAATCTGGAATATTTCTCTCATCTGGTATTAATCTGAGAGCATTACAGATGCCTCATGTGGTTATCATCCACTGCAGATGACTCAATGGTGGTCTTAAGAAAATCAGAAACATTGATTAAATATTTTAGACAAATAAATAAAGCTCTTCACAGTTCACACCATGATGTCGCTGCCTAATAATCCATCATTGCAGCTTGATTTCTAACTATAGTTCATCTACACAGGGACTTGAGGTGGTGTAGCTGACAGTGGCTTGACTTCAGATCCAGATATTTGGGCGGATACCAAGGGTTCTTTTGTAAATGAAAAATATTCAGTTAATTTCATTATTTTTCAGACTTTTGGAGGCCAAATGGATTGACAGTGTCATCGCTATTATTACCAACTGTGGGAAAGAAACATACACATGTTTATTAATTACTTTTGGTTGGATGTTTAGTTTTTGATATTTATTTATTACTTTGACTTAGATGTTCAGTTCAACAGTTATCCAGTTTTTTAATAAAATTAAATACTGTTTATTTCCAACAGCTAACATTTCAGCTTATCGGCTATTTCCTGCTACAAACTATTGGTATTATATCAGCCTTAAAAAATCCACTATCTGTCAACCTCTATAATGCAATACAAGAAGATGTAATGAATCACTACATCCAGTACAATAACTTATTCCTTTTGAAGTAAGCAAATTGTAGTACAGTAGAATATATTACCATTTTTAGAAAGTAACAGAACACTTGAGGTAAAACGGTGGGTATTAAGGGGATTTTAATGTTTTATCCATTAAAAATGTTATGTTTCCAAAGAAAAAGTCCTAAGTGGGTCATTCCTCGAGGTCTCTGATTTCCCTGCACCGGAAATTCTTGTTCCTTGATGGTGGCACTGGTCTCAACTTGCTCGCAAATGTGCCAAAGGTTGTAGCCCAACACCCCCTGAAGGCAGAGGTAACCTAAAGCTGCCATAACTAAAACTGGGAAAGTCCTCCTAATCCCCACATGCATGCGTGCCAAACCTAATGTTTGTTCGCTTTTAGCTCACTGTTAATGGCATTCACCTGGCCAGCCCCTTCATATCCAAGGTCAAAGCTCAGAGGGACTGAAAGATGAAGGAGACAAAGATACATACAGGGTGGAACTCCCTTACTCCGTCCCCCCATTGGTCCTGCCCCACAATGATCTCATCCTGTTCACACAAAAGAGCCTGGAGGCTGGTTCCCCAGGGGTGACAGAGCCTCCCTGCATGTGAGCGCATGCACAAGTCTGTGTGTTCGTGCTAGACAACAGACAGTGCAGTGTCTGTCTCGAGCCCCGCCATGCACATCCACTCACAGCATGTCTGAAACAGCAGCTGAGCATGACACGCACAATCGTCATGTACCGAACCTTGGAAGTGTGTACAGATGCAGCAATTATGCTAGGGCCGACCCCTGGTTGTAGGCTGGGTAGATCCGTTACACCAACCCCACTATTCAGTGTAAATGTATGTGGGCTTCTGTGCTACTTAGTCGTCTTCATGCAACAAGGCTGCGGAAGTGCACTTAAAATCATTCCTGAAAGCTCAGCCTTCCCTAGTAGAGCAAAAATCTTTTTAAAAAGTTTTATTTCAGCTGTAACAGCCTCTGATGCATTACAGCAACAGTGGCAGCCGCTGAGCCACGGTGTGTCAGCCTCGATTTGCACTTTGTAGCTCTGGGCTTTGGAGGACCTCAAGAGCAAAGTGGCCCTCCCGGCCACCTGTCATCACAGCATGCTGTCAGCGGTGAAGGCCAGACTGAGTGCAAGGTGCCAATGAAGTGATGATACCTTTATTTTAAGAGGCAGCGAACAGAGAAAACCCAACATTTTGTGCTTTTTTTTTAAAGATGGATTGTGGGTTTTGAGGGGAGATGAGCTCAAATTAGAACCAGTTCTGTCTGATGGTGCAAGCTACAGTACTCGGCTGTTAAACTTTGGTCTGTAAATACCTCACCCTGCTAATTAATCTTAACAGTGTGTGGTGATGAGAGTGGTGGAGTGAGCCACATCGGCTTCAAATGTTGAAAAGGAGTCATAATGCTGGCAAAAATATGCTTGATAAAGGTGGGAAATATATTTAACTATTCAATATTTACTGTTCAGAGTTTCTCAGAGGTGGAGCATTCACAGTTTATCTGGCTTATCTAGTTTGGCTCCAGATAAGCCTGCGTGATAGCCTGGCATTATCATATCCACATGCTAACGTCTCTGTCGCTCTGCTCAGCCTGAACAAAGCAAAAGACCAAGGGTGAACTCTGTTCCTCATTTGTGTTTGTTTAATGCTGGCAGCTGTTGTTGTTTTTTTAATCCCGAAGCAATACATAGAATTTCATTTCATTTCAGGCCTCATGACAGCCCACACTTAGAATAGGTTTATACGCCTGCCAAAGCACATAACAGACACAGTTTCTCTACAGGCTTTTCATTTTGTTACATTTGACATAGGCTGTTCTTCACATGCAACTCTGCAACCACTATATGCCTGCATATATTTCCAAACATATTAGAATTATGTCAAAATATGGTTGGGCGTAGTTGAAGCGTCACCATCACCTCTCAATCATCACATCAAGTGTGTGGCTGTATCTGCAGAGATCCTGCAGGTACATGTATTTCTTTTTTTTCCCTCATTATTTGTCTGTGTTGGGGACGTTTCTGGGTGTCAGCCTTTTGGGTAGTGGGCTTGTAGCCCCCAGTTAATAACAGTACGCAGGGTGTGAGGTCAGACTATAGGTTAAAAACCTAGCGACCAGGTTACATCGCTGTGTCAGTCTCTCTCCTCTGCTCTGTCTGTGCCAGGGATGTAAAAACCAAATGGTTCAATAAGATAGTTATTGTAATATCCCAATGTGCTCAAGAATTCACATTTAAATAAAAAATGTCAACTTTTTCTCCCTGCCTCACTGTGAGTCTGTGGTTACAACTCCACAAAAAGACCTGGGCATGTGAGTTAAGAGGCAGCTGTCAAGAGAAAGTGACACAAGCTGTTACCAGAAGATGAGACACAGCCATTGATTTTAAATCCAGCCAAATTATTTAAAGTTTGAAGTAAAATATGGCTTTCTGCAATCAACAACAGCCTGGATAGGTTAGACGATGAGAGGCAGCTCGAAGCAGCGAGGCTAGGCTCAGCAGAAACGTCACAAGACTGCCTCCCTCCTGGAGCGTGACAGCCCGGTGGACACAGAGCATTCTTTCCACTCTAACAAGAAGGGAGCGAGGGCAAACTCATTGCCCTTACTAACTAGCTGGGTCTAAACCAGCCCACATCCAGGCCTACTGAAAGACTAAAACACAACTGGCCCATCACACCAAAGTACAAATGGGTTACCTGAGAGGGTTTTTGTCAGGATTACAAGATCTTTGTTGTTGATCTTTGGCTAGAAACGACTATCTGGAGTTAATATGTTGTAAGATGTGCTGACAGGCAGCTTAGCAAAATGCACTAAAGTGTTTTCAGGTAAGTATTGGCTCTGCAGTTATTTCAAGCCAATTAAGTAAAAGCACTTTGTTAAAAAAAACAACCATTTGTAACAGTAATGGCAATGGTGAGAACGAAGATCAGGGTTGCTGAAGTGTCCTGGAGCCAGACAATGACTCTCCAACAGCTCTGGGGATGCTAATGTGTTGCTGACGATCACACCAGACTTCTTTAAGCTTTGCACAAGTAACAAAAAATATACAGTTAATGATTACTAACTAGACAAGAGTCCATTTTCAGAAGAAAATGTATGTGTGTGTGACTATTTAGAGCTAAAAACATTTTTTTAAAAGCAGCTGAAGTTGTAATTGTCAGTTGAAATATAACTACTTATAGTTGAAATAATTAAAATGGAAGCACAGAAAGGAATTAAAGGTGCAATTTGTAAGATATGGCCATAATTTTAGTTTAAAAAGTAATCGGAATACCACTTTGTACCTCTAGAGGCAATAGTGTGATAGCCCACGTGTTAGCCTATCTGCATGCTCTGTCACTTTAGGTAGTTCTTATCACGCTGATGTATGTTCAAGTGTTCATTTTTCGTTTTCTGGTGTCAACTAGTCAACGAATGGCTTGAGCTAATACTAGTCCACTCTGCAAATCTTTAGTCAGGGGCTGCCTTAGCGCTGGAGTTAAAATGAAATTAGTAGCAGTTCAAGTGTATACACCAATACCTGAAAGGGCTTGAAGTGTCAGTCAAAACTTAAGCATTGAGTGACGTTAAAGTGCTGAAAAGAGTTGAAGATTCAGAGAAACTTCAAGCTCTGAAAGGAGTTGAAATGTCAAAGTTGCGTTGATGCTCCTCTCACTATCCGACAAAACGAATCACTGGCTTTTCCCACACTCGTCAAATGCTGCTGCTGCTCCCTTGGCCAATTTACCTCGTTCTTTTGGTCACCTGACCGTGCCTTTCGACTACCAGCAGTGCAAAAGTGCAAGTTCAATGTACACAAAGCCAGAGTTCAGCCATGACCTACTTTATACCTAGTTAGTAGAAGGCAACATTTACTCCACTCCCCTTTTCCAACCGCTGTCAGTCCAAGCCAAGGTCAAGAAGAAGATTTTTCTGCTGTCTCACTTCTCCAAGAGCATTTACCACAATTTCCACCCTCCACAAGCCTCGTTTTTCTCTGGCAATCTGACATTCCTGCTGCCATCTCAGGTGGAGAAAAAAAAAGGGAAGAAAAAGAAGTGTCATCCCTGCACTCTGCTGGGACTTGTGCCATGGCTGTCACATCACATGCATGCTGTGAATCACCAGAACGCTGATGGGAACATGGATCAGGGAGTGCTCTGCTGCCCTGAAGGGTCAGACTTGCAAACAGGCTGGCAAACCGTCAAGTGCTGAGGCATAGATATGTGAGCACCTTGGCGTTGCATTCAATGTGCTCGCTCCACACACAGACACAAAACCAACAGAGGCGTCTTACACAACTCCACCGTTCAGGGTCACATAAGGTGCAAGCCATATGTCCCAAAGGAAGTCAGGTTAACAGGTCTTTGTCTTGGGGACAGTACAAAGTGTCCTAAACTGCAAACCTCAAAGCAGGAAGTTCAGTTTCATAGTGTGGGCAGACACCTGCAAGGTGAGGCAGGCTCCAGGAGAGCAGAGTCTGATTATCTGGCGTCAAGGAGGGCCGGGGAGGACAGAGGAGGAGGCTTGAGGGGTGGGTGTTATATTCCCAACTGTTGCATCCGACCCATAACTAGGTCAACTTTCGTGCAGGACATAGACACCACCGCGGGCATAACTAAATAAATTCCCTCCTGTGATCAGACTGATACGTGTCTGTCTGTCTTTCCGCGGTTGGATAACACACGATGGAAATTGTAGAAGCAGCGCAACAACACCAGGAAAATCTATGTTCAACGGGTGACTTTACGTACACACAGTTTAAGTCACATTAAAATACTTAAACTTCTATTTCTGATTCTCTCGGGAAACTGTTTAGTCTCAGCCATATTCATATTAAAACAAGAGCACTTACCAGCTGTTTACACTGCAGCGAGAGACAATGTTGACATCAAGGCAACTTGTTTTTACCCGCTCGATATATTCCGTTTTTCTACTTATGCAAATCGAAACAGGCTAAACAAAAAAGAAAATGACGTCACTTCGAAGTAATCCTCTGAAACTTTGCGGGACACTTCTTCGCCGCACTTTTCATCTTGAGTTGTAGGTGGAGGCAGGCGCCATGTTTGTATCTGCGCTGATAGTTTAGTTGGTGAGCTTTTCCCCCTAACGTCTCCTCTCAGCCGGAACCGCCCAGAGAAAAGGAGCGGCTACGGAGTCCCTGTTGCCACTGACAGACGCCGACCGCGGGGGAGTGTTATCAAGCTAGCTAACATTAAGCTAGCGTTTTCCGGCCTGTCTTTTCAAAGTAAAACACCTAAATAGCGAACAAACCAGTGACGATATAAAGACAGACGACGTGAGAGCTCCCCAAAAGTCAAGCCAAAACGTCTCGATCGCCCCCTGGTAGCTGGCTGCAGTATAGGTCATAAACCCCGACAGTCTTCAGAATATTTTACATTTTTATGTATTTAAGACTTAAAGGATAAATGTTTAATAATAAATTTATTACAATTATTTGTAGTAATACTACCATACTGTATGACAGTTACTGCGATCTAATGGTACATAATATTTACAGTGTATAGTATATCACTGCAGCTTCATTTATATATATACATGTATATATATATATATACATATATATATACATGTATATATGTATATATATATACATGTACATATATATATACA